>JACM01049493.1:0-10683 GCA_000787095.1 Periophthalmodon schlosseri
TGTGAGGGGAGGTGCACCCTGGACAATCCTATTTTAATCGCGGGGCTTAACATTTAGACACTGGCGGATTGTGTTCCCTATGGCGAAATGACACTGAAAAATCCACAGACTTGTAATTGTTGTGTGTAAAAGAATCAGGCTCTAAAGGCTCTGTTCACACTTGTCCAGGTTTGGTCCTGGTCTGAGCCCAGTTTAGTCCTGATGTAGACTTGGTTTGGTCCTGTTCTAGTCCAGGTTTGGTCCTGGTTCCATTTTTAGTTCTGGTTTATTCTCTGTTTAGTCCCAACTTTGATGTGTACTGCACCTTAAGTCTTCTTTAATTTGTTGAATTTCCAACTCAAATTTGATAAATAAAAAGACGAAACCCATTTTGATATGACAACAACGACGAAAATCATGCTTTAAATGAATTAGGAGATGCATTGACGTACCTCTTGTTTCGTTTGCATTCTCGTTATCATAGTCATAATTGTAAATAGGCAAAATAGGCAGGTTTGACAAAGCCGTGCTTGTGATGGCTACAGACATCTGGGTCAAAGTATCTCCAAAACTCCTGGTCTTATGGTGCGTTCCTGGTCTGCAGTGGTCATTAGTCAAATGCTGATTCCTGTTAGGGTCAAACTACACCATGGAGGCCAGTTGGACACATATATCGGGATACAGACAGTTGTACTGTTGACCTCAGACTGAAAATACAGAAGTGAGTGATCCGTTTCTTAAGAACGTTGCGGGAAATACTCTTTTTTTAATGACAGGGAAGGAAGCGTACTGAAATTATCCCTTGTATTCTCTGATTATGGCAAAAGATAATGCTCCACAAGGAAGACAGAACGTACCTTATTAACTTAACCCCTTAACCGCCAGTTTGAACATTTGGATTTCACATGTACTTTAAAAATGCACCAAATTATCTTCTGTAAAGCTGAAGCCAAAATGGAGAAGTGGGTGATTTATATGAGTCCTTGGATTTTTTTTTTCTTTTTTATTGAGAAGACTTTTTTTTTTTTACAACTGCCTATTACACAATGCATTACTATTACAAATAACTATAATTTGGCTCATTTGGGAGATTTAATTGTGCTGTAATTGTTTGCATAATGTGTTTATAAGCAAATATTTCAGACTTTTGTAAAAGGTTCTTGCTCATGTTTAAAGGGCCATATTACACTATTTTCTGATCTATGTTCTAATGTTGTTTCCTCATCACAAACAGACCTGGAGTTGTGTTTTGTTTCATTCACACATGTTTAACACAAAAACCCTGCACATTTAGGCTCAGTTCTTCTCGCAAACAGAAAACACTCTGTTCCACCTTGTGATGTCATGTGGTAATACAGGAAGTGCTGCACTGTGTTTTTAAACTCCAAACACCTTCACTACAATCATTTGGATATTTTCAGCCATGGAATTGCCAATTTTTACTGAACTAAAGGTAAAAGGTAGATGTTAACTTGAAAACTACCACTACATGACATCACAAGTTGGAACAGAGCGTTTTGAGCTTTGGAGATGTAGACAGACAAATAATAAAGAGTTACTCAAACATGTGTGAATGAAACAAAACACAACTCCAGGTATGTTTTTGAGGAGGTAAGAACATTATAACATGGCATAAACAACTCCAGTATGTTTTTGAGGAGGTAAGAACATTATAACATGGCATAAAGCTCACAAGAATCTATTTTGTGTAATATAAGACCTTTAAAATGTGCAATATGGACAAAATCCTGACATACATTGACAATTGTGTAAAAAAACAAAACAAAACAAAACATAACTACATAATTTTCCCAGTTTATCACTGTCTCTTTACACACCTGCAGAGCATGTCCACCTCCTCTGGCTTCTACAATGGAACAGTCCACCTAAACATCCATCTTTTGCAGCCGAACTATTATTATCATTCCTGCCTAAGTCCACTGCGTATTCAAGATATATGGGTTTCTTTGATGCACAAACTCAGACAGTGCTCACACCTGTGGCTTGTCACCGCTGCTGCTGCTGCTGCTGTTGTACTGGGGCCCATTCTGAAGTCCAGGACAAGCTCCAACACGTTTACACTGTACACTGATCAGAAACAAAACAGCAGCAGCAGCAGCCCACCTCCCGTTTCTATAATACCACACATTTCCAAAACAGGATTAAAACTGTCAATCCCACAGCACTGACCTGAGTTTTGTACCTCTCACATGCACCAAAAAAAATCACAAAACCACAACATATATACACGCAAAAGCAGCTAAAACTGTGCAGAATTTGGAGGTAGGGAAGAAATCAGCAGCAGCAAAGTATTATAGGATGTTCATAACTCAAAACTGTAAACCTACAGATGTGAAGATGAACAAATTTGACTATTGTAAGCAGTTTTGTTACTTAAGTAAAAGTACAAATATTGGAGCAAAGTACTACTACTCAAGTAAAAGTATCACATGAAAAAATCTACTTAAATAAAAGTATTAAAGTATCAGAGTAAAAAGTAAAAGAATTTTGCACAGATTTTAAGATCTAATAAAGCTTCAAATGTGATGATTTTGATACAGATTTGTGCTGAATTTTGTTTAACAGAAACAACAGAATGAATCATTTTTTCTAGCTGTTTTTATTTGTATATTTTTGTTTGCTCAAATTATTAATGTATATATAGCTCAAATTTGTACTTCTATTTATTATTATTATTATTATATTATTATTCAGGTCACAATATATTCAAAAGAGACATTTCAATTCGATCAGTACTCAGAAAACATAAACTTAAACATAAAGCGCTTTTATCTATGTCACAATAACTCAATCATAAAGTGGTTTATAGAGGAATTGTAATGTTGCCTGTTACTTACATTAGTTACATATAGTAACTAATGTAAGTAACAGGCGATGTCAATGAAAGAAATGTAGGGTTTGAATGTTATTTGGTCATAGTGTCAGTAATATTAAGAATAATCATACAACTGTGACACTAAACAGCTCAACATTGGGACTAAACCAGGAACTAAACCTGGACCAGGACCAAACCCGGACTATAACAGTTCCAAACCAAGTCTGCATCATCATTAAGTTGGGATAAAACCAAGACCAAGTGTGAAAGCAGCATTCGTTTATACAAATGAGAAAACAACTGTAGGGCAAAACTAGTGGATTCAAAAGTGGTTTCAAATCACAATTTCACACAATAACCTTGGTACTAAAATGAGTGATTACAACATATCTCTAAGCAAGAAACATTTCTGGCCCCACAAGTTTTGCGCCTGCCCAAAGCCCCAATAAATGAGACCCATTCTAACCATTTACGCAACGTTATATTGCTTTAGTCTACATCTTTATGGCCACAACAACACTGAGTCCAAATCGCTTTCTTGTTTCGATGGGTGAGCGCGCTTTTTCCGGTTATTTCAAATGATGGCTAACAATGCTGAAATGATAAACCACAGGAATCACTAGTGCATCTAGAGCAACACAAATTCTCCAGTAACAGCGATAAGACCGGGCCTGTCTGACACTAATGTGTGCATTACGTCCATTTAAACGTGATCGGCGCACAAATGTATTTCTACTCAATGCACTCAAGGCTGTAATCTGTTTGGACAAGATAGAGACCCACAATGCCTGACAATGTCCATTTGTGCAATAGTGGCTCTCACATTAGACTAAAAAAGTACTTTAAGGCGTAAAAAAGCACGCGTAATTGTACAGCGTGATCCTCAAATATTGCATAAACATCAATGACGCTGAGTTATGATACGTGTAGAAATATGTGTGCACGCACTGATGAGAAATCCACACGTGAATATACCAACTCCAAGTCGAGTCACCGCAAAGCACATGTCTCCTCTCGCTCCAGATGTTATAAACGCAAATTTCAGCCATGTTGTTGTGAGCGTAATAAAGACCTTAATAACCACTCACCTACAAGGACACACAGAATATCCACCAACACCAGAAGCAGTTTCTTCCCTTGTTCCATCATGTCTTCACCGGTGCTGTGCTCTTGCATAAATATACTCTGGAGAGGCTAAAAAGGCGCACACGACACAGGTTTGGACCAGAGACAGGAGTATTTTCTGTAGGTGAATCTCGATCCGCTTGTTCTTCCGGCTCCGCACCTCTGTCTCAACTCTCCACCTGAGCGCTCGCGCCTGCACTGAGCCAGGTGAGCGGTAGGGGACGTAATTACGCAGCGAACAAGTGAGCCCTGCCTCTTTTTTACGCACGGAGGGGTCTGGTGTCCATGGGCGCGCCTTCCTCTAGTTCTTCCTACCAAATACAAAACTAAAATTATTACAGTTGAAAAAGGCAAATTAATACATGTCTGTGTATCATTTTCTCTTAAGGTGCCTCGAACTTTAAATGACAATGACAATGAGATTTTTTTTTGTACTTTTTAATATGAAAACAACCACATCGCACAAGACACAGATCAGTACATAACCGGTTTGTCTCTAACAATAACACATTAAAGTCACAGTTAAATATATTCAGTTACCATTTAATTGATGCGAGGAATTCATTTGTAAAAAAAACGTTTTTTTTTTAATTATACAGGCACAGATATAATGAAGCAGAAAAGTATGTAACGGCCGACAAAAATACTGACAATCATATCAACCAGTGGCATGTCACATATAACTACCCCAAGGATGTATAAAAACAGGCCTAAATGTTGATGAAACAGAATCATATAAAGTGCAAATGAATAAATACATTTTGCAATCTGTGTAGAGGTGACAGTGGCGTATTGTGTAAGCGTTCGCCCTCTTACCAGATGATAGCCAGTGCAAATCTCACTTGAAAGTGCGTAATGTTGGCTGTGTCCCTGTGAGTAGGACCACGACGCCCGCAATGCCCGCCCCAGTCATAAAAAAGTAGCTGGTTGTGTCAGGAGAGGCATCTGGCATAAATCTTAGCCAGTCACTGAAAAATTAAAGGTGCACTGTGTAACTTTTCTGTTGGGGAGTCCGCAATCTGGTTGTCTGCATGAAAATGTTATTGCACTTCCTAATATGGCATCAAACTCATTTGGCATTTATTCAACCAGGTTTTTTCTTTTATTGCTAAGAAATACACTGAAAACATTAATTCGTAAAGTGAGTGGGCTCGCCTCTCCACAAATCTGACCTGTAATTTGGCCTTGTGATACAACCTGCGTGTCTCCATGGAGATAGTCAGGGTTGATGCTGCTCCAAGGTGACAAGCAGGTGACGGATCCTTTACCAAAAAAGCTACACAATGTGCCTTAAATGTTCTGTAAGCTTCATAACTATTAATTTATTTAACTTTCAATACAATTATATTAGACTTTTTTTTAATTTTTTTTTATTAATATTAAGTCACATATTATAGTCCTTCTCATTTACAAAACAAATTCACAGTTGTGCGTGTTTAAGAGCCATGTTAAACTGGTTACATTGGCAAGTACGTGTCACTCTGTAGTGAACTTTGTGACAGATTCATTAAATCCTTCAAAAGTAAATCAGAAAAAGGTAAATACGGGGAAGAAATATTGTGTTGAGGGGAAGAGTCTAACGCGAGGATGGGGGTTGATGTGAAATTACCCATAGTTAAATTATATGGACCATCAACGTTACAGCGCTGCTTTTGGTAAGGAGGGACGTGGACGCTTTTTGTGCTTGCGTTACACAGCTCACTGCCTCCCCCTAGTGGTTGTTTCAAGTCTTTTACGTTGAGAGAGCAGCTGTGTTGAAGTTCTGACGGGGCTACAGCATTAGAGGGAAGTATAATGGAGTAAATAGCAGGACAGGAAGTGAAGTTAGTCGCCGCCATGTTTGTAGTCCTTTGGTTTTGATAGTACTTTGTTTCACATTTGTAGGGATTGTAACTTGGAGTGGCTGGATGAGAGCAGGTATTCAGGTAAAACACAGATTGGTCTTGGTCCGATTCACACTTGTCAATTTCTCGTTCGATGAGCAAAACCACTTTAGAGTAACTAGTGTCTGGATTGGCAGACACCATGCTCTGAAACGGGAAAATGATAACAACAAATTATACAATGTAATTTGAATGCACCAAAAGTATTAAAACCCTTTGGGAACTACAAAAGTAAACTAATAAGTGTGTAAGTGTAAAGGTTGTGTAAGTATAAGAATGACTCCACAGCATACGCAAATGTTAAATTACTTGTTCTAAAGTAGGTCACACAGTTATTCACAGAGTAATGTAGTGATTTTAATGAAGATTTGAGCTAAATTATGTTCAATAGAAACAACTGAATCAAGTTTTTTTTTTCTAGCGTTTTTTTATTTGTATATTTTTCTTTGCTCAAATTATGAACATGTTAAAAATAAACCCCTCAGCCTTTTCAGCAGGTCTCAAACAATAATGAAAAATACTTTTACTCTTTAGTCCAGTTCAAAAATGTAGTGAAGCAAAAGTAAAAAGTATCCACCAATTTACCATAAATTTACTGAAGTACAAATTTGAGGTACCTGTACTTAAGTGCAGTACTCCATTACATTCCAACACTGCTGTAATCACAGATGCTCCTACATTTACTTTACATTTATTATTGCTATAGCTGCTATGTGTATTCTTACTATTATTCCACCTTGTTACTAGCGGTTACAATCCATTTTGCCACAAAGACAAAAGCAATTACCGTATTTTCCGGACTGTAAGTTGCACTTTTTTTCATAGTTTGGCCGGGGGTGCAACTTATACTCAGATGCGATTTATATGTGAAATATAGCCAGTTTTTTTCTTCATTATTATGCATTTTTGGCTGGTGCGACTTATACTCCAGTGCGACTTATACTCCGGAAAATACGGTACAGCTAAATTTTACTTAACTGATTTAAATAAAGTTTTTATATGTATATATTAAAAGGTTTCTAGCTGATACCGTCATTGTCTTTGGGCTCCACTTGGCCAAGCTGCTGTGGGACGGGTCTGGGATGTCCTTGCACAGTTTTCTCTTTACTCTAAGAAATGAGGAAACAAAATGTACAAAAAATTATAGCTTTTTAACAAATCAATAACAATTTAAAGCAATAAAATAAAAAAAGTTAAAAACCTAGCTTACATTGTCTTTTCTGCCAAACAGCCTATAAGCGTCAGCAATAGTGAAAGAAGACCAATGGGGAGAATTACATACATAACGATGGAGATTTCTTCTAAGCCTAAAAAAAAAATCAACAAAACCAGTCTTAAGAAGAATGTCATTTAGTGTCAGATTTAATGTTTTATGCCCACTTATGTGTGCACTGGTGATTGGTCCGATCTCCCCGTCCCCGGCCTCAGTACTGGCCTGCATGAAGAACTCATAGTGACCCGGAGACAGTGAAAGAGAGAACTGCTTCAGATCACCGGGCAAAACCACTCCTGGAAAAAAAAAAAAAGAAAAAAAAAGTGAAAATCATTTAAAATTGTGAATTAAGTTATGAATTTCGTCTTCTTCTATGACGATGGTGTCTGATCAAGCTGAGAAAATGAGTAGAAAGTATTTAGGCGAGACACTGCAGGTGAATAGGAAAAAAATCTTAAATTTAGAGATATCAATTTGAAACTTTTGCTAACATAAATGTAAAATAAAATTTTAAAAAAGTTTAAAAACAAAATTGACAATTTTTGGGACATTCAAAATAGAAACACGAAAACAGCCATGTTTAAATTTCTTGCTTCTTTTTGTTGTCATATTAAATATTAAAAAATATACAAGGTTATTTAGTATTTGAGTTAACTAGATCTGACTGAAAATGTGCCTAAAAATTCAGTTAAAACTTGACTAAATCAGACTTGGAATTGTAAAGTTTGGTGTAAGTAGGTGCTATTTTAAGGGAGTGATCCTTAAGTTCCTATGGGGGGGAAATGGCCGTTAAAGTTGCAATATCTGATATAACAAGTTGGCAAGTTGATTAAATTAAATATTAAAACATCTTTCAGTGTTGAGTGGATAATTCTTTGGTTTCTACATGAAAGGTTGTATGTTAAGAGAACAAACTGACCAAAAAAAAAAAAGTAAACATTGAAAAAAAATAGTTTTGCCTGTAGTGTCTCCCCTTAAATCAGTTATTAACCAGGAACTCAAGAGGCTTCTATGTTTTTAAATGTATAGTAGTTTCCACAACAACAAAATCCCACAACAATAGGTAAAATAAGCAAGTCCATCAATGTACAGGGTCAGAAGCAGGTGAACTAAACCTGTATAAAGTATGTAGTACTGTAAGTAAGTTTAAAGAAGACTTATTATGCTTCTTTTGAGGTATTTTGTATTAAACTATTAACATAGAACTGCAAAACTGATCTGAAAGGGTTTGAACAGAAACAGGTTAAGTGACTTCCTGTTCAAAAGTGCAGAACTGAGAAACATTCACATGAAGCAGCAGGTTTTCATTCACATATTTTTACTGTTGAAAAATAGCTTCAAGACATTTTTGAACCCTACAAGTATAACCAGCGGTCTAATTGCAAATAAGTAAAGAGCAGTGGGCAGAGACAGGGGGTAGGTGAAAACAGACGTTTTGCATTCCCTTGAACTTACTTTTGGCCGGTAGATTAGCTGTCCTGTAGTGAAGAGTGAAGTTTTGAATAAAACCATGTAGGTTCTCTACAGGTATAGTCCAACTGAGCTTCACGTTTAAGCCTGATGTCTGCACATGCACGTGAGGGCCAGCAGAGGGCACTGTACAAACACACAGGCAAAAAACGTCAGAAACGTTACATTCAATTCAATATTATTTATATAGCACATTTAAAAACAGCTTCAGCTGCCCAAAGTACTTCACATAAAAAGTCAATATACAGATAATGTCATAGGCAAAGAACAATAAAACACAAAGAAATCCTGTCTAGCTAGTATTAAATGCCAGGAAGAGGTGGGTTTTCAGTCTAGTCTTAAACTGTGTTAAAAACTGAGAGGATCTGACAGGCAGAGGGCGCTGTTCTATAGTCTGGGTGCTGTCACCTCTGGTCTTGAGCCTGGCTTTGGGCACAGCAGCAGGAGCTGCCCCAACTGTATGTGTGTTAAAGTGTGTATGTTTGAAAAAGGCTCGTTTTGGGATCAGCAGCTGGAACAAGGTGTTTTCTCTCTTTTCTTATATCATGTAGACTGATTGATCATATATTATAGAGCAGTCACCTCCTTGCCGTGTGTAGACGTGCTGTGTCTTGCTCTCTCCTGGTCCCTCATTGCCGTATATCGCTCGCACCGAAACTGCATAACGCTCGAATGGCTCTACTCCCTCTGTTATAACAATAAACATACATGTAGGCATGGGAGATGAAACTGAAAAATCATGAGTATGAGAAGAGAGCAGGTAGAACAAAACGTGGATAAAACATTGTGTATTTTCCCCTTGGATATTTTTTATATTTTGGGTATTTCCTGCCCCCATCTGAAAGTCAAATATGATGAAATTCTAGTAGCATTTCTAGTAGTAGTGATCAGCTTAGGTCTTTTTAATCAAGAGGTCTATAGCCAACGCTCTGTCAGTAAAAGCATGTGGATGAGTTCAAACTTGAGGAAGAAATTTTGGCGTTTAAAAACTATATATTGTTTTTGTTGATTAATTTGAAAAAAATTGTGACTGACCAATATGACAACTTAAAGAGCACCCAAAACTGTAACCATTAATCTCTTTAGGTTGTACGCGCCAATGGTTCTGGCTCTGTATGAATGTGTGTGTGTCTCTGTGTGTGGAAGGGTGTGGAAGTTTTTAATGCATGTATACTTTTTGTGTTTCAACCCATTATCACTTGTTTGTGTTTTTCAAATGTCTGTGTGTTGTTCTGTTCCAGGGGACTGCAGATGTAAATGGGCCCAAGGCTAACTCTGGTACAATGCATCAAATGGCAACACTTATGTTCCAATTGTATACGGTCCCTTTTTAAATAAATAAATAGTGAGGAAAAAAAAGACGATTCATTTTTTTGCTACATCTCCCAGCCCTACATTCTAATTTGGTGTATGGTGATTTTCGTGTTTACAAAAGTATCTGATAGCATTTACAGTATATACCTGTGATATTTACAGCAGTAGTTGAGCTATTCACTCGTTCCCAGTGATAGGGGGTGCTGTTTTTCTGCGTCACGACAAACCACTCCACCACAAACCCACTCAGAGACACAGCGGCTGCAGGTGGAGCCCACTTTAAACTCAGACTTCTGTCATCAATCGCCGTGACGTTCAATCGGCTCGGAGGAGGGGGCTCTGCGGAGAGGATAAAGATGAGGTAAAGTTTGTGAATGCATGAATGGATCTTAAAGGTCCACTATGTAACTTTTCTGGTGAGTACTTGTTTCTGTTGAAAAGTAATTGCTCTGCCTGGAATGTTTTCTATTTCGCTCTCATTTCTTCAAAAATTCCTCAAAAATACCTTAAAACTGAGGTAGCTGATTTTCACAGCGCAGAAGGAGGAAGTAGATACTTACATCTGTTTTAGTTCTTTCGGGGGAAAACACAAAATTTACTCATTTACCAAAAAAGTCAGGTACCTCATCTTTAATAAACATACATTCTCTGAGCAGGGTCCCCGCTCCGCTGATCTGACCTGTAACATGACTCTGTTGTCATCTGCTCGTCTACATAATTAACATAACTTAATACCACTGTTACAGGCATTACAGGCAAGCATTAAAATCTCCATGGAAACAAGCCAATGGTAGACCCTTCACCAAAAAAGTGACCTAGTGCACCTTTAAAGTTTATTTACTTACAGTGGGGCAAAAAAGTAT
>JACM01020571.1:0-22561 GCA_000787095.1 Periophthalmodon schlosseri
ATGTCATGTAATGCAATAGAATCCAAGTAGAAAAAATCCCTTGACATTCTACCAGGCCCAGGTGGTTGCAGTCCATAACATATCATGCCCCTCATACGAGATGACATTTTCGTACATGAGTAAATATGTCCAGAACACCTTCATATTACACACTAAACACATTTTTCTCAAAGCACATATGGGGGAGTTAATTAATTGTATCTCATACCAAATTCCATAAAAGTACAGAATCCCATTACTTGCAGGCCGAGGGGTGCCCAAACACTGGTCTTTGAAGTAGATGTGCCGTGACTAGTAACTTTATTGTGCACTCATTTCACGTTTTAAATGATTGTCAATGGTTGAAAAGCAGCAGGGTTAAATATTCTTTTGAAACTTTTACCAGAGAGTGCTCAGGCGGGAATATTAATAACTCATTTAATTGCATAAGAGAATGTTTGCAACAGTTTTATTTGACTATTTGACTTTTATTATACTGTCCCTGATCTCATTAACTGCATAGGCTTAACTCAGCTTTTTTCATATAAGGACGGATTCTTCTTTTTCTCTAGTGACAGAAATAAGTCTTGCTTGTATTTGGAGACTTGATGAGATTTTTGATAAACCCCGCGAGCTGTCGGGGGTGAGACAGCGCCTCTTGTATAATTGGACAAGATGGACCGTCCACACTCTGTCTTCTGTATTGGGGCCCTTGGAGCAGAGGCCTAATTTCATTGACTGAGAGTATAGTGACCATAATGCTGACCACAGGCTGTACTGGAGTGCTCATAAGAGTAGTGAGCGACACTCTATCGTCTGCAGACCTGAGTGATGGAAGTGGATCATATTATCAGAGAGAGCCTGAGGATTGGTCTATCTCTACACACTGCATTTTGTAATACAATACATTGTGTGTGAACTTAAGATTGACGAGGTCCACACTGAGCTGTTTGCTTTGAGCGTCTACAATAATACAGCAGGGCCGCAGTGGCGCGCTAACCGGTGGTGGTCGTAGGGGCCGATGGCACAGATTCACAGTGTCACTTTCATCAGTCTGACTCAAGGCAGCTGTGTGTACTGTTCTAGCATATCACCACCATAAATATAAAATTCTGTGTCAAAATAAATAAATGCATTATTATTCTCACAGTTCATAATGTGGTATTGTTTATTAATAATAGGTAAGGCAAGTTTATTTGTATAGCACAATTCGTACACAGTACAAAGTAATTCAAAGTGCTTTACAGAATAAGAAAGACATTAAAATCACAATACAACAAACCAAAACATAAATAATCACAAATAATCATCATAAAATTGACATTAAAAGAGAGGAGTGCAGAATAAAAACTTTTCAGTCATGCACAGCTAAACAGAACCGTTTTGAGCCTGGATTTAAACATTGTCAGAGTAGAGGCCTGTTTCACATCATCAGGAAGACCGTTCCTGGTTTTAGCTGCATAAAACTGAAACGCTGATTTTCCATGTTTAGTTCTGACTCTGGGCACCAGCAGGAGGCCGGTCCCTGAAGTCCTCAAAGCGCGAGATGGTTCATATGACACTGATATGTCAGAGATGTACTTTGGTGCTAGGCCCTGGAGAGACTTGTGCACAAGCAGAGCTGCTGAGGCCTGTCCCAAATCTTCAGAAAGACTTATAAGAATATAAGCCCACTAAATCCAATTGACACCTGCTTGTATATGTATCGTATGTGTTTGTGTGGCCCTCATCAAGGTATCCACTCCCTAAATATTTGCCAAATTTCAATTTCTTTATCTGAGAATATATCACCAAACAGCTAAATTGGTTGGGTACATTTTATTAACAATGTTGAATTCATTTTAGGCTTTTTCCACCAACTAGCAAACCAAGGCTGGTAAACATACAACCTTCTCAGTCTTTGAAGGTTGCTATGAGGAGCTTGATTAAAGTGTATCCCCTATAAAAAATTTAAAAAAAAAATCTATAAAACATGTTGCCAATCTACCCTACAGCCGATGACTGACATTCAACATGGGAACTATATGCAGTGTCATAGAGGGTAGGACCACAGCAGCCCCCGTCACACTCTGCTTTCACAGCTTATGGCCACAGTTTTACAGTGCTGTGTCTGTGTTTACATGGCTCTGCTAACAGTCGTGATGCATCAGCTCATAGTTTTGATGTGATTTGCTGCAGTGTGCACGAGGACCCTCGGCAGTCCCCTCCCGCTGAGACCATCTCCTGTCTGCCACAGTTTTCCTTAATCAGAGATAGGATGTGTAATCACTACAGTCTCTACCCTCACATAACCTCTCACATTCAAGGAGACAGCTGTGGTGACATGTTTCCCATTTCAAAATACCACCTTTCAAAGACTGTCATATAAAACACATTTTATATGTTTGCAGTCAGCTCTCTGTTCTGAAATCTTGCTCGTATGAAATAGTGATTAGCGTGTAATTGCCACTTTGGATTCAAATATTTAAGGCTAACCAAGAATTTTGATTTGATAATAACACAGTGTGTGAATATTTGGCTCCACACAGGGAGCTGAGTCGTGTCTCATACAGGTGCTCTCCAAACTGACTAACACTTTCACATTTTTTGCAACTAAAAATTGGAAATAAAGAGAAAGAAGGTCTCAAGTTTTACAGCCCTAAGTTATGCACCTTGGCTGAAAACTGTGAGCATATTTCTTTTAATTTGGCTTCTGCTTTTTTGTCAAGGGTTAGCATGGCAGTTGTGATTTATACCAGATGCCCTTCCTATCAAAACTAACTAAATGTGACACCGAGTGAAAGGCAGGTAGGGCTTGAACTTCAAGTTATGATTTGAAATGGTCAATATCTGGTTGGAGGATGAACCCAAACCAACTACGACAACTTGTGTGTAATGTGTAATATGTTAATTTTTTGGTGATCATCTGCTTGTTTCCATGGATATGTAATTGCTTTGCCTGGAATGTTCCACAGTATTGCAATAAAGCATTTTGCATGGTCAAATCTCCTTGTCAAAGCCTGATCAGATCTTAGAAGCCAAGCAGGGTTGGGCCTGGTTAGTATTTGGATGGGAGACCACTGAGAATTCCAGGTGCTACAGTGCCTAGTATGAAAGTAGAGAGGCCAATGGTGCAGATTGGCAGCCTCGATTCCGTTAGTCTGCCCCAAGGCAGCTGTGGCTACAATAGTAGCTTACCATCACAGAGTATGGAGTGAATGAATAATGCTAATTGAAATTATAAAGCAGTTTTGAGTGTTGTTATTATTTCTTCACTTTTTAATGTAACTTTGCTTTGTGATCTGCTTGTTTACATGGAGATAGATAACTTTAATGCTATACTGTAGAATATTCCAGGCAAAGCAATAAGTATATAAGTATAAGCAAATAAAGTGTTTTAAATGTTCCTGATGTCCCAAGGTATAGTCGACAAATAGCATATGTTGTTCCATCAGTCTTATGGAAGTTGTTTGTTGAAAGTAAACAGTATCAGACCACATAAACAATGGCATTAGATTCGCTAGAGTGACGTTAACATGAGATATGAGACTTTTTTCAGGATGCACAGCTCCCTCCCCTGGCTTCACACATTTTTTCCATATGTGTTAATTGAGGAAAGGCTTGTGAATGAATGTGTGTTGGATAAACAGAAATAGACTCAACGCGTTTGAACACGTGCTGTTTTACACTGTGCGACGTGTGCCCAGCCTAGAATACAGTGTCATGACCAAGTTGTGACACGACTGGATGAGACAGCTCATTAGACTGGGGAACGATTGAGGCTTAGAAATAATAGGCCTGTGACTTCAAGTGATATTTAAAGTTTGAGGAGTTTTTTGAGCGGTCCTGTCACTGGTACAACAAATGCAGTGTACTTTTAGTGAATGAGAGAGAGTGTAGTTAGCATAAGGGTCTTTTACAAAAATCCACATGACAAGAATATTACTGTATGAGTCAGATATTGTACTCTCTGAAGTACAAAAAGTTTGGCCCTAGTTTCAGTTGGGTTGTCTATATGAGCTTTTGGTACAATGGGGGAGGTCAACTGAGTGTGTATGGTTGTATATAAAAATCTCCAAATAAATTAATGTGATCAAACAAAATCTGAGCTACCTTCTCTCTCAAACACATACAGAACATATATTTTAAGCACCTGCTTGGCTCCATGGAGATATTGCTTTGCCTGGAATGCCCCACAGTACAGTATTAAACATATCTGTTTGCGTTAATTCATTGTTTTGCATTTATTATAATTTTTCATGTTTACAAAATACCTTGAAAAACATGCGTTCTTACAGCGAGTGGGGTTGTCCACATATCTGACCTCTGTCTTATTTTAATGCCATACTCTGGAACATTCCAGGCAAAGCAATAATCTCTATCCACATAGGTGACAAACCATACACCAAAAAGTTTACATAATGCACCAATAGAATGATGAAAAAACAAAGTCAAGGCAAGAGGCAGCACTAGAGAATTCTATGTTGAGTTTTTGAGTCCATTTACAACAAGTGAAATGTTTTTTATCAGCTGCTTCTTTTGTTTTCAGGATAATGTGGACCTGGGGGAGCTGATGTTCTCACTGTGTTATCTCCCCACGGCTGGCAGACTCACCATCACCATAATCAAAGCCAGAAACCTCAAAGCCATGGACATCACTGGAGCCTCAGGTTAGTACATTAGAAACTACATTCTTGTTTTTACTGTTGTTTTAAATATGTACCTTTGAACAGGCATTTTCTGAAACACACAGAAACAATAATTACATTTATTATGAATTATATACATCTATTGTTTTTTATTTTATTTTATTATTTTATTTTTGTACAATACTGTTATATGTTCTTTCTTGACTTTGTAATTATAGACTTTTACTAATATTATTTGAAAGTTCTTTTACTTAACAATGCAGGATGCTGTGGATGACTTCTTTCACATCACATTGCGAATCCAGTATTGAAATTTAGCATCAAAGAAAAAAAGAAAGGAAACATGGACATGGAGCGTGTTTGAGAAAATGAACAAGAAAGATGGAAGATAGCTCATGTGGGATATTTCAATACGAGATTTTGAATCTTTGAAAGGCTTGTGTGTGTTGTGAATGTCATTATTCTTCTGCTTATTCTGTGCAGATCCGTATGTGAAGGTGTCCCTGATGTGTGAGGGCAGGCGTCTGAAGAAGAGAAAAACTTCCACAAAACGCAACACTCTGAACCCAATCTACAATGAAGCCATTGTGTTCGATGTCCCGCCTGAGAACATAGACCAGATCAGCCTGCTCATAGCAGTGATGGACTATGACCGGTCAGTGCCGCAGTCACTGCCCCTGAACCACACAGGGAACATTAATAAAACAAACAAATGTGAACAAATGTGATAGAACCGGTCTTTCTGTTTTCAAGTGTTTCTTCAAGTAGATGTAAAATTACAGTTTACTTACTTAATTACCTACTTTTACAAGTTACTATTCATCTGCTACTTGTACATAACTTCAATCAGTACTATGACTTCTACATATTCTCTACACTTGAAAAGTATATCATTGCTTAACACAAGAGAGATGGTGAGAAAATATTTTGTGTCAACCATATTTTATTTTAGAATTAAAACAAAATATTTGTTTGCCTTATGATTGTAGTTGTAAAGTGAAGATGCCTCTCTTCGTGTCTTCGTGTCTTTAGCCCTTGATAATAACTGTGTTGTCCTGCAGGGTGGGCCATAACGAGGTGATCGGGGTGTGCAGAGTGGGCAGTGAGGCAGAGAGCCTGGGCCGGGACCACTGGAATGAAATGCTCACATATCCGCGCAAGCCTGTCGCACACTGGCACCCGCTCATAGAGGTCAGCCATCTTTGTTTATGGGTTGTTCTAACACTTACACTGACAAAACAGAAGGTTATTTATATATAGCACGATATCCCGACAATAACCCAAATTATAATGGTTGGCCAGTCAGACTCAACTGAGATGGTTAAAGGAACAGGGAACTTCACGAGTAGTGTCCATTCCAGACCCAGCTCATATTTATTAAAGCCTAGCAAAACAGATGCTGCTGGACTCATTCATGTAAATTCATGTTGACTTGAAATTAATTCCACTGCTGTTCAGCTGAAGGCGTCAAGAAAAAAAAGTGCGTGTAACAGCATCTGCCTTTGTCTTTCATTAATATTGATAATAATAGATTTGTGTGTTGCTATCTGCATGCTTGCCCTGTAGAGCCTTAGTGCCCCAGCAGAGAAGCCCTCATAGACATCATTATGATGACCACAGGAGGTCTCTGTATTGCTCATTAGCAGAAAGGACCAGACGTGAGGAATAACACTGCAGCTCTAACGAACACATACCTTGATGACATCTCTATCTGCAATCAGGCCAACAGCATAATCAGCATCTGTTGATTTTACGCAGTTATGACGAATCAGGTTTAGAATTAGAGTCACTAACCACCAATTTCCAACAAATGTACCTAATGCATTATCTTTAAGGGAAGGGTACAGGATGCCAGAGTGGTTTACCCAAAGAGAATCCATAGGGACTGTTGAAAAATTCACCACTGTGTATAGGCAGTGCAGATGTCTCTTTGGACTTAAAGGCTAACAAGAATGATTTTTATTTTTGTACAGTAATAGTTGTATTCATTAATTTGTCACCAAGGTGCACTCATTGAATAGAGCTATTGATTCATACTTAGGGGTTTCCATCCCCTGTACGTTCATACCATCATATGAAAAAGTAGGTTGGCCATCACTAACTGAGAAGAGAACAACACTGTATGAAATTTATTTATAAGGGACTTCTTCACAGACCACTGGAATATCTCACTTGCTTGTTAATCATTGATACTGGTACATCTAATACAAGATGACTGTATAAGTCTAAGGACTAGCAGCACCAGAACGGAGATGGGAAAAACAGCTTTTGGCTGTTTTGCTTCACGAAAATGGAATATATTTCAAGGACAAGCAAAATTGGATACTTTGGTGCCACAATTGCATTTAATAATCTAATAACAACCATTTATACTCACACCTGCACCTGTTTTTAATGTTTGAAATGGACTTATGTACTTATTTGTTTTGCTTGTTTTTTGTTTGTATTTTCTCTGTATCAGGGTTCCCATGAAAAACAGAGTCTAAGAGCTCTCATTGGATTCACCATGTATAAGTAAATAAAGTAAAATACCCCAAATTGTTGTTTAAATAGTCCACATAGTTGCTCAGTGTAACTTGCATCCTCACCAAAACCACTGTCTTGATGATTTAGAAACTTCTCTTCTCCAAGCGTCAGTGGTATTTTAGTATAAACTGTAGTGACCCTTAAACCATAGTCCAACAGATTAATAATTCATCCATTTGAACGCACATATACACACACACAGATACACACACACAGATACACACAGCGCGGGCAGGAACAGTCCCTGGAGTCAAGTCAAGCCAGTGGAGATGCTATTGAGCGGAAGAAAAGGAAATGTAGAAAGCACCCTCCAACTTGTCCCCTCTTTGTCACCGACCTGGAAACTGAAAAAAACAGGAGAGGGCTCGCTGCAGGGGCCTCTATCACAAAAAATTGGTTCAGAGCCTTTCAATTCACACCGGTGCTTTGCTAACACCAGAGCACAGGTCAAAGTGTCATCCATCACCATGGTAACCCGTGCAGAGATGAAAGTGTAGGCCTGCTTTTTGGAAGTTGGAAAGTCTGGAGGAGATCGACAAAAAGAGTGTTGCTGCAGATAGACTGGCACAATGTGAGTGTACTATATTGGTAATAGAAAGCATTTGTGGCTTTTAACATCAGCTCAAATAAACAGACTTCATGAGTTATCCCACAAACCAAAGCCATTAAGCAAGTTTCAGTATAGATAGCTGATGTAACAATTCTCCAAGAGAGTCTAGATGCAGAATTATCCACATGACACTGCAGGCTACACCAGAATGTAACCCCACTGACATGTTCCTGACTGTTTTACTCTGTAGAAACAATTTAATGATGCCTTTTTTATCAGTTGTTGCCTTAAACTGCTGTCTTTAAAAGGTTATTAAAAGTAATAAAGATTTGTTGTTTTTTTTTAGTGAAACATATGCTAAAGGTAAGGCTACATGCAGCCACCAAATAAATTGCTGATCTGAAATTAACTAGCTTGGTGTCGTTGCTCCGATCTGCTTTCAGTGTGTATAATTCTTTCCACCATTGTACATGTTGACAGTTAAATATCTTTATCTTTCTCCACTTGTGTGTTGGTGTAGGCCCAAATCTGTAATGGTTTAGGTTAGGAAAAGGGTTTGGGCTTGTCTTCGATGTAAATGGTATTCTGTAAAAAAAAAAAAAAGTTAGGGAAAAAAACAATATAGAAATCACTGACACTGTTTGTTTACTAATTGGGAGCTGTGGGTGGAGTCGTGTGTTGCGTACTGGTGGAACTAGCGGGATAGGGTCGTCTGGGTGGAGGTCAGCAGCCAGATGCCTCTCACATTTCTACATGATTTTCTATTTCTAACAAACCTTTGCTTTGTCTGTGTTATAGTGGGTGGGACAAGGAACAACAGAGAAGGGAAGCCAAGGAGGATCAACCAACTCTCTGAAGACACCACCATCCCCATAACCCCACCTATGGTCACACAGCTCTGGTACATTGCTACCAGCTTTAGCCATTCAACACTTTCTGTCATTATCTGGCCTTAGACTGATAGAATCCCTTTTACTTCCTCATGTTTTCACAACCAAAAAACTCTCAATTACATTCCAAGTAACTTGATTTTACATTCACATTATATGAGTTTTGTGGACCAAACCCAACTACTGGATAAAGAGACTGTTTTACATAAATGAATTACAGGTTTGCACAGGAGAAAGACTGAACCAGGCACTGACAAAAGGAACAGTATTTTACTAAATGCATGTAGATCGTCATGGCAGCAGGATGGGGTGGAAAAATACACTTTCTGGCAACATGGCTCGATGATCTCTGCTGTTTTGTTTTTGTGCTCTGATTTAAGGTTTATATTGTGATTTGACTTACATTTACAATCCACATTTGTTACATTTGAGATGCTTGCTATATTTTGCCATTGAACAATCTCTTCCTTGTTAAAAAATTTACACACTGTATATTTTAAAGGGGCTGTTTGTAGTCTTAACTGTCATAGAAAGGATGTTAAGAACTGAAAATGATTAGATACAAGATAGATATATACAAGAGAACAGTTCATATGTTTACTTTCACAGAAGCTAATGTTGGTAATAAACAGACTGACTGAACTCATTTTATTATGCTGTCTCACAAAAGTGTCCACTATTCTTCAGATGTTTGTTTGGAAGATAAATATACATATTCATGATGGTTTACTATGGAATTTCTCTTTTCGGTGATTCCTGCCTAGCAAAATTTTAATCATGGTTTGTGGCATTATTTGACAATAAGTAGAATAGTATATAAAAAAAAATAAACTACTACATACAGCTCCTTTAAGTCCATGCGTATTTGTAATAACAATGAACAGTTTGTAACACGGTTTATTTGACAAAAGGACATTTTCACATTACTTTCAAGTGCTTTTGTAGATTTCTAACTTACTGTACTAATACATTAACACTCGGGACCACGCCCTCCTGTTGTTTTACTAACCCAGTATTTTTCAAGCTGCTAACGTATTGTTTATGTCGTAACAGACACAAAAGAAAGAACAAAATTTGTGTATTTCTAAGTATGATGCATGCTTTATTTTAGTGGGTCATTTTTAACGCTTTAGTTGTGATACTAATCATTGTTAACACGAGATGTAACATGGAACTAGGACTGTGTACATTGTTTCAGATGTTATTAATAAATATTTCTTTACATAGTACGAGTGATGTCATGTTTGTGGGACAAGTTTGGCACCTCTGGGACCTCTCTGAGTGAACACTGTGACAACCTGAACTCAAGCTGTCACTCCAGGGCTTTGACAACATGGGGGCTGACAGGTAAGGCAAAATAAGTGCATATATGGATGGCATGTGTGCTTGTTATATTCCATCACCATTATTACCTCAAATGGAACGAAAACTCTGCATACTGTCTGCTGTGTACCAAACTATGGTAGAAATTGCTGTAGTTTCAGGTAAGTTTTACCAATAGTAATAACAGAAGTACAAGGTTTACTATTTGCCTATATTTTGACTGTTTTGCTTGCTTTGTTTATACTATTGTACCATTTGTAGAGCATCTTCGAGTGTTTAAAAAAGTGCTATATTAATTCAATGTACTATTATAACACATGTTCATACACACAATGATGGTTAAGTATCTTGTCATCACACAACAGTAATTAAGAGATCCATATTTACAGCATGGTTAACTATCTCGAACAGCTCTCATCCCAATTATTGTGAGTAAGAATTTGGGCTAGGCATGGGTATTGTTCACAGATTTAACAAGAATTTACAGACGTGCTGAAAAAATATGTTGGTCAGAATTTTGGGCATGTTGAAAATGTTAACACATGAATAGTGCAAAGATCTCCTATGTGACACAAGTCCCTAATGAGCTCAGTGCCCACCATGCAACGGCCTGGCCTTTTCCTCACAAACTCCCAGCTAACACTGCTCTACGAAAAAGGCCACAAACCAGCTGCACACACACAAGCCACCAACCTCATGAGGAACTGATGCTGTCTCTGTCTTTTATGAACCACTAAAAACTATATGCCATGAACTGCATATTATTCATGACATATTCAAACATTTCTGATATTGTATCTTAGGAGTAGAGTTGTCAAAAAGTATTTAAAATCAGATACTAATAAACACTAAAATTAGTATCAAAACTAGAGACTCATTTGAGCAAGTAACAAATTGATACTTAAAAAGTCACATTCACAGGAGAGAACCTTTCCTGAATAGCTTTCGAATGATCTTGAGCTGTATCAGAACAAGTATAAGACACATAGACTAGTACACGCCCATGGACCACTATGGATCCTACCTGGACAACTGAGGGATTACACAGATAAAAGGCCACATGGTAATATAAAAGAAAGTACTATGATTTAGTTGTAAAAACTGCTGTAACCTCATCTGAAAAGGCCACTGGTAATATAAAAGAAAGTACTATTATTTAGTGTTAAAAATTACATTCTATTGTCTAAATAAACAATGTTTTTTTTTTTTTTTTTTGTATTATAATTATTATTATTATCATTGTGGTATCAAAATCAGTATTGAGTATCGAGTCTATTTAGGCCTGTCACAGTAATTACTATTTCGACTTATTGTTCACTATATGTTAGATGGAACAATATTTTTGGGGGGTCAATATTTATTGTGGGGACTTTGTACTAGTGGGAAATATTTGGTTATTTTTTCTGCAATATTAGATTTGAGATGTAGAAGGTTGGATTATGAACTAAAATTACACAAACTAATTACTTAAGTGTTGTGTTCTGCTTTTCATTTATACAGCTCAACAATATTTAACAATATTGTACATTTAGAATACTTTTTTGTGAATCATTCTGCTTTATGGGTTTGGTTCAATATTATCATTTATTGTCTACAGCTATATATCACATTTATACATTTGTTATTGTGACAGGCCTATGTGACAAGTCTATTTCTTAGTATTGAAATCAAGTTTGAATTTTTGGTATCATGACAACACTACTGAAAATGCTGTAGAATAAAATGTACTGTATCTGTACAGCAGTGGTGAGGATGACAGGACTGGAGAAAGAAAAGGCTGAATGACTGATCTTGAATATAAGAACAAAGGTGGTGACACTGTTGATGGATGTGAGTTTACACAGAAACCAAGGGCAACCGTCTGGACAAAACTCAACTGGACAGAGTGCTGACACTGGACTTCTACAATATAATTTAATGGAATAGACAGGATGAAGAAAGCTCCTGTTTTTTTCTTTGAGACATGCTGAAAGTCAGTGGTGCAAATGCATATAACTCACAATTGTGCTGAAGGAGCAAGGTCATTCAAAACTGAAATACACAAAAAGAAATGTGTTGGGTTTCAATCTGTACATACATTGTTGAATTTTTTCACACCAAGGACACCTCCAGTTCCGCAGACATTCCTACATTTTCTAGCAAGACCATTACGTTCTTCCCATTAAGCCCAACAAAGAAAACCAGCAGCACAGAACATTTGAGGATGTGTATGGGTGTGCCACTTTGTCCACCTAATTTATGACTGTGGAGGTCTCAAAGCAATTTGCAAACACATGGGTGAAGCAGATTTTGAGAGCGATAATGCATTGTTATTGCGAGCAGCTAAAGGCTACACACTTATGAAACATCTAAAGCACATCATGCTGGATGGGAGACAATGATATTATACACTGCCCCGCCATGGGCTCCAGTTTAATCTCCATTTTCTGGAAAGAAATGAAACAAACCCTACAATGGAACGTGCTTTTGTAACGAAGGCTTTGCACTTATATTTTCAGATTTAGCTCACTGTTCCAGAGATGGATATGACTAAAAACATTTTACTTAAAGATACACTTTGTAACTCTTCTGGTGGAGTTCACACCTGCTTGTCTCCATGGAGATGTCAACGCTTTGCCTCAAATGTTCCACAGTACGACATTAAACTTAACTATCTTGCATTTATTGTTTTACTGCAAAAAATCAATTCTTACAGTGAGCAGGGCCAATTAATGCAATTTCTATCATATATTATTGAGTTAAGTGGCCTTATTGTTGAAGTACAAGCAGAGTTGGTAAAAATGTTTCATCACAACATTGCTGATCACAGTAGTGTTGTTCTTGATACTCTTTATGCCGACGTGTAGGTGTTTGGATACGGCTTCATTTAAATACACACCCACACAAACACGCTGTATGCTGTCTATCTCTGGCTTCTGTTTTAGCACATCACTGCACATCAACAAAGAGGCCAAGATATTTTTGTCCAACATTTACCAAGGGCTTAACACACATGCTTCCCGGATAAACCTAAAAGTCGTAGGAAAATGCTGTTTTTCTTTGCTAGCTTATTGGCGTCTTAACACTATTAGCAATTCTCTGTTGATGCATAATTTTGCCCAATTGTCCCATTTCATGATTCTCCTCCAGATGCCTTGGTAATTCTATGGAGTGGTTAGGTAATTATTAGCCTGAAGGCCTACACAGTTCATTTCTACTTAGGGTAATCAATTCATGGCTTTACGTGATTGCTAGCAGTTTCAAACCCAGTGCTTCTTGGTAATATGTAATTGACCATGAGCCAGGTTCTTCAGTATTTCAGTTTGATGGGGAACTTGGGAGGATTTACCCAAAAACTCCTGGGAAATACATGCAGGTCCTATTCATGGGTTTCAAGCTATAGCAACCATCCTCTGTGCTTATAGCAATTAAGCAATTCAAATGAAAATATTATATCTTTTGTATGGGGAAAGGTCCTCTATGGGTTCCTTCTTCACTTTCCCCATTCATCTGACTGAACTGGTGCCAAATCAAAGGAAAAAGTCTATTTCAGATTACAATGCATTTGTAGATGCACAAGCATTACTCTGTTTTTAGATCGTTGTCATAGCAACCTCACCTGAAGGAGTGGTTGCAGAGTCTCGAGCTTTGGACCTCTTCACATGATATTGAAAACTACCCATTGCTTAAAAGTAGCTGAAGGGCAGGTGGGAATTCTATGTTGGCCTGTTACGAGAATCATTGTATTGACTTATTGTTCAGTATATAAAAGATGGAACAATTATTTTTGGGGTTAATATTTCTCGTGGGTATTTTTTCTTTGCACTAGTGGGGGAGCTTTTGTTCTTTTTCTGTAGTACGATTAGATTGTAGCTGAAAAGGGTTGAAAAAATAACTTCTATGACTCATTCTATATGTATCTTAACTACTGAAGTATTTCATTCTGCTGTTTATTTTTAGCAGCTAATGTTTTTCTTTTTAACTATATTGTACATTTAGAATCGTTTTTGAGATAATCCTGGTTTCTGGTTGTTGTTTCAGTGGGATAAGTTTGTTCCAATATTATCATCTATCATCTATTTTTTCCTCAGCAATATACCGTACTTCAAAATGTGACAGGTCTAATTCTATGGTACATTTTTAAACTGACTTTGCAGAGGTTTAGACATGGTTTATGATTAAAATCTCTGGGCTTATCCACAGTAACCTGGAACTGGCACAAATTTCAGTGTCCACTCCATCTACAGAAACAAACTAAGTGAAAGTATTTTTTTTCAGAATAGCTTCAAATAGGAAAGGGATTACAGAAACACATGATTCTGGTCAGCTGAATAGACTTTGAGCCATACGTTTTTTTTAACAGTAAATTTGCCAACGCAATGTCTAATAATCTGGTTTAGTTTGGTTAATTCTTTCAAAAACAATTAATCTCCCATAGAGCTGCCCCCACTGCCCTCCATCTGAAATTATGACATCATCAAAAAGGGGGCATTCATAGTCTTGGTTTGGTTCGGGTTTGAGCTCAGTTTTTTTTTCCCCAATTTTAATGAATCGCACACACACTTTACCCATAGATAAAATAACTGGGACCATCAGAAAACATGAAGTTTAGCGATGTCCTCCTTCATTGCTGCTGCGGCCTGGATTCCGTGCGATGTAGGGCAGAAGACGTTCAGTAGAGTTAGGGTGGGGTGGTGCAGAGATCATCCCACCAGTGAAAGGCACTTAGCCCAAAGCAAACAAGGTCACTTAGCCTGAGCAGCCGCACTCACACACTCTCATGTTCAGTAATTGCCTGGCGTCATGCTAATGCTTCCTCTCTGATGGATGGGTGGATGCTAGTCTTCCTGTCGGCCTGTGAGTTACTGACTTGTTTATGATCGCTCGATGAAGAACATGCAGTGATGAGCTATTACTATTATTATATTATCCAGGTGGTAGAGTTAGGGGAATTTATGTTGTAATACACCTCAAAGCATAGAGGTTAATGTGATATTTAATCTTCTTTATGGAATAATTACACCTTAATAATTACAGCTAAAGAAGAGGCAGATAACAACGATACTCACACACCATTTGTACTTGTACCACCACTACTTCTTATACTTATTATATTACTATTACTATCACTACTGTACTATTCCAACCGTGAGTACTGTTGATGCTACAACTACAACTACTGCAACCCACTAAAATAATAAGGTCCTCTGTAAAGCTGCACTATGTGACTTTTCTGGCCATCTACTTGTCTCTGTTATTGGTCTACCTGGAATGTCGCACAATATGGCATTCTATATCTACAGCATTTATTTAATTATGGATGTTTTATTGCTCAAAAGGACCTTGAAAAACATGCATTCTTACTATGTGCTTGCCTCTCCGCAGACCTGTAACTCGGCTCTGGACGACACTGGCTTGTGTCCTTGGAGATAGGTAATAATCTAGTGTGCAACATTCCAGACAAAGCAATAGCATCATGGACCCTCTACCAGAAAAGTTACTTTGGAGAACTTTATATATAATTGTCTCCACATGTTACTGTTTCAATGTGCAGTATAGTTGTCCTTTTGCAGGGCTAACTTCAACTACATGAATAAACTATCTCTTGTATGAACTCTCACATTAGCCCCCAGAGTCACGCTGTAGTATTTTTAGAAATCAAACATGGAGAGACTTATGCAGATGAGATCATGAATTATATATCTATCAGCAAATCACAGCCTGTGAATCTACATAGGCTGGTCTCTTTCAAGCATCCACCATGTTGGCAGTCTGAACCAGTAAAGCCAAGCCTACAGGGAGAAGCTCACAGACAGAGTGCATGCTGGGAAAGAACTCACCCATACAAGAGGGACATGAGGGGAGGGAGTCACAGCTACTTTACAAATCCTCATGTATGGTACTGACATGTATTTGATAGCCAGGGGCAGAGGAGGAGGAGTGGAGTGAAGGATTTTGATGAGCAGAATAAATGTGTTTAAATGTTAGCAGTGAATTTTCATTTTTCATTATGACATTTTTACATGTACATGTACATTTCTACATGTATAAACCAGAGTTTGAATCTTTTTGAGTAATTGCAAGCAAATACGGAGCTGGGGGCAATGATAGGGGGTAGGTGAAAACAGAAATTTTCAGAGCACTGAAGCCTCAAATGCAGGACAATACAGGATTACTAAAACATACATGAATCAATCATAATACCTCTCTAAGCACAAGCCATAGACTGTTCAAGAAGTAGAAGTAGTGTCTATGGTAAAATCTAATGATAAGGGAACACTACATGGTCATAAGCTCACAAAAGTAATTTTACATAATAAGTCCCCATTGACAAATACAGCAGAAATAACTTTTTCGGCCAGAATTTTAATATTAAAAATGATAAGATATTTTATGTCTGAAAATCATCCCTAGAGGAAGACCAGACTTCACTTATTCACTTAAATTGGAAAACGCCATTGTACAAAGTTTTGATTGGGTTAAAAAGCCCTTTCAATGAATGAGGCAGGAATTCCATTAGAAGAAGAGCAATGACATCATAATTTAACAATCCCATAATAACCAAAACATGGTGACAGCTTAACCCCATTGTGGAGCTTTTGCTTGTCCATCATTCCTCACTATCCTATATCAATTATCTCACGTAAGCCACAATGAAAATCTAATGGCTGAAATGACCACCATAAGTTCTCTCTGACACTTGTTAGGCTTGCATACTGATCAGGTCCTTGTGCACTTCTCCACATAGGGGTCAGTGGCCGTCACTCTGCCCTTTACAGTGCCCTCTGTGTCTGCAGTGATGTACAGCAGCTTATCATGCAGCGCAGTTTGCATTAGCCCGGCTCTACAGGGGTCTGAGGGAAAGGCCAGACGGAGCACTTCACACAACAGCACAATCAGATACTGTACACTTGGCATGTTTTACACCTTTTTGTAAAGGCTTTGGCCAGCATCAACAACATGATGATGTGACATAGTGTTGCCAGCAGAGGGCGTACTAACGTTTCCATTGGTTTTCTAGGCCCTGTAATGAAGGTGTAAATACATTTCTGCACACATATACTTGTTTGTATGTAAGTTTGTGTTGTAAAAAGCTTGAAAAAGCATAACATTGGAACATCTTTTATTTATTCTTTCCAATAGGTGGCAGAGCAGAACAAAGAATAAGATATTTGCATTATTTTCCTCCAATGATGATCTGCAAACAGAATTATCCTTTGGGGATAAATAAAGTTTTCTGAACTGATACATCTTAATGGCCATAAACGTGTATGAAACAGTACATCTGAAATAATGGCATTTCTCACTGTCGTTTACAGTGTTTATGTAGGAGATATGACACTGTGCATGGCACCAAACAGCTAAACACCATTCAATATTGATGGATATAAAGCAATTGTACATTCAGTATTCAGCAGCCTGTGTCATGTGTCTGAATTATTCAGTAAAATAACATTAAAGACAGACATATTCAGACACAACCTCAGGCACAAGGTTGAACAACAAATTCACTTCTGACTTTTGGCTATGAGTTGAGTGTTTTTTTTAAAAGACAATGCACTGGCGAATGTGTTAACTCAGTTGACAAGCTGTGGTCTGTACAGTCACATTATGTAATAATGCTGCCTTATGTAATAATCAAAAATTATCACTGCATCATGTGATAAAACAGTATCATTTTCAACATTATGTTATAAAGCAGTTATTACATTTTGAGACAAATTATTACAAAATGTGGACAATATATTTTTCCACTAAAATGTTATATTATGTAAGTACTAATCTGAGGTAAAACTATGGCTCCGAGGTGGGCTATGCTATGTGTTTGGTGATTTGAACTCAGTGGTGAAGGTCCGATAGCACTTCTGAAAATGCATGAATTTTGTATATTTATTCAAGGCTTTTTGGAATTGTTTTATTTATTTGTTTAAAGTTTGATCTCGGCCAGTGAAGACCTTTTTGTCCCACTATAAATATGCAAATGAATGTACACTAGCTCAGTAATAGCATGGCAATAGGATGCAAATAGGAGGGGAACTAAAATGTGTAATTGAGGTTATTACATTGTAATTACAGGGTACATAGTCACTCCACATTATCACTCCACAGAATCAGGCTTATTTTCTAGTAACGTGATTTATCCTAACTCTGCAGGGCAGTAAATGCATTCATCCCATTTTATCACATGCTATTTCCATCTAACGCTCTCTGTGCTACTTGTGAAGTGCAAACAATTTTCTCATCTTACATGTTCATGGAAAAAGATAACGCCTGCTTTTTATATTCATCTTCTCAATATATAATTACTGTGGTTTATCATAGACACACATCTGTTTTTTGATGTCTTTTTATGTGAAGCACTTTGGGCGGCGGATGTTGTATTTAAATGTGCTACATAAATAAAACTGAATTGAATTGAACTGAACATAATGATGCAAAATGTTACACAATGTTGTTTGACCTGGAAGAAGAAACAGTCCCAAACAGTCCATTACAATTGTTCACACAGGTGCAAAACCATTCCACCATTATAAACCTGCAGAATGCAGCAGTAGTGGCCCCGCTCACTTCAGTTGTGTTCATCCATAGCACACCATGTCCATCTAGTGGCCAACTACCGATGGTGCAGTTGCAGGGCACTTTTTTGGGGGGATTTTTGAGTGCGATATCTGAGGTGACTTCTAAGAAAGCACGCCCTGATGACAAAAGTTGAATTCAACAGATTCACATTCAACCTTTGTTTTGATTGATAACGTTATGTAAATGATTGCTTACCCGGAGTTCTTTGATAATTAATTGATTAATATCCCAATACTTCAATTTCTATTGTAGGGTTAGGGTGTATTGTCCTGCATTGCTTGAGCTTGAGTGCTCTGAAAAATTTAGCCCTCATCTACCCTCTATCTCCATCCAGTGCTCTTTAATTAGTCTACTTGTGCTTGGAAAAGTTCTGACTCTAGGTCATACATGCATTTGTTTTAGATGAATATTGCAATTTACAATTAATAAATTGTAAAATAAGGATCATTGTATGTTTAATACTAGAGACCCAACAATAGCACACTATGTCTTCTGTGTATTACTTCAGTAGACGTTCATAAACCAAGGAAGCATGTTTTCATTAGAGCCTGGCTTAACTATCAGTCAGTCAGTTAATCAGTCAAACATGAATGAATACAATGAACAAAAAGCAACCTTTCACATTTATTTTTTATTGTAAAGTGGTTTCTTACAAAATAGTCACATGATACAAAGAAAGTCTGCCTCTACCAGAATGAAGTAAGCAACATCTGAAATAAAACTTTGGTGCCTGAAACATAAATGTGCTCTAACAGTCACTGAGTGGACTTGTGTCTTAAACCAACACACAGAAGTACAGTCAGATTTTAATCTACAACAAAAATGTGTCTCTTCCTGACATCAAAATAATAAAAATGGCATTCTTAGAAAATGAATGAAGGAGTAGATAAGGCGCAAAAAATAAAATATTGTTTTATTACAGGGATATTAAGATGCACAACTAATTAACAACCATTTTGTAATTTTCTCTTTGACAGTTGGATGTGTTTCTTTCCAATGTTTTAGGCCATATCACACGTTTCCATGGACCTTACTAAGGACAGTGTAGCGCCAAAACCATATTGACACATGCTTGAAGAGGGTGTGTGCAGACCTGGTGAAGATTAATGCTACATTAGCTGAAAGGACAATAACAATAACAGTACATTATAGAAAGACTAACTCCAATAGTATAAAACATCTCATTTTCAATGTGTCAATGTTTACTTTACATAGCAGTGTTTTTTATAAGAGTAGTTAGTGGAAGTACATACACAGTACCACCATAGTCTTCAGGGACCTCCTCAAAATCCATCTGATTAGGGCTAATAATCAGGATTTATATTTAACATTTTAGCAAGGTTTTATTTTACAACAGCCATTTACAACAAGTTGCCTTACCAATTAACATTCTCATCATGTACATTTTAATATTGATTCACAAAAAGAAATAGTTAATTTCTATTGCTGCTATCCATAAAGTAGTAATGTGGTGTTGAAATCCTTACACTTTATGTCTATGGCTATATTATAAGTCTGTCAATTGAAGTCATGGGTTCAGACCACTTGTATTAACTGTAACCTTCATAGTGGTCTTAAAGAAGTCAGCCCTGTCACTCAAATCAAAATATCTAAAATGGCTTCGCTAAAACACTTTAACATTTATTTGTCAATCAGTTGTGTCCACCTCGTGATCTCACCATTCTTTTTCCTCTCCCCATTGCTTGTGTAGCTCAGTAGTGCCCCCTAGCAGGGATGGACATTGCATGCACGGATCTCCTTGCGATCTTTGCAGTTTACTGGTTGAGCTGCTCTTGGCCTTTTCTTCACTGTATTGAAGCGCTCCTGGATTCCACCACCACATGGCTTTGAACAGTCTGACCAACTGCTCCAGCCCTGCATCCGGCAACCTGGAAAAAATATGTAGGATTGACATCTGTCTATTGATTGACAAATTTTGGAACATCTTAATATTCTTTTATAAATTGTGAAATCCAACTTGTACAGCTTCATTATTTCTGCAGTGTTTGTAAATGTTCTGAATATTGAATATGTTTCCTGGGCATGTCTTAACACTGGTGCTTTAAGAAGTTGACCTCACAAAATTTCCCTGTGATTTCTCCAACTTATGTACTGATATGAAAATGTTATTTTATTTATTCATGTATTTATCCAGGAAATGTACCGCTGGTGTCTGCTGTCAGCATGAGTCCAGGGTAGCTTATGTCCTTTTACTCGCATCTTCTATCACCATCATACAAACCACAGTCTGACACAGTCTGTAAAGCTTCAATTTTACTTTTTTTTTTTTTTTGACAAACTGACATTTTGTGGATTTGTAGGTGACACCGATGCACTGTGCCTCACTTGTCACAAAGTACTTCTTACATGTCATGAAGCTATTTAAAGGAACTATATGCAGCCTGCACTCTTACAGTTTTAAAAAACAATCACAACTGAACATGCCAGAAACTTAACCTGCATATAGAGGACATAAACAAGTTATTCTCATTCTCAGTATATGAACAGACCATGCCTCATGTGAAACTTCAGACCCTCCAGAATTCACTCACTGAGCTGCAGAGGTTGCACTAGCACTGATAAATGACTGGCTGTAAGTGCTGGGGTTTAGGATTCTATTTAGAGGAGAATTTTAGGTTTAAACAAACTGGATTTCAGCATTGAAAATGGCAACCCAAATGAGAGGCTCATTGAACTTCCTGATTAGAAAAAAATCATGAGAGAAACAAAACACAAAAAAAACCCCTAACAACTTTACTATCATGTTTTTGTAATTAAGAATAAATCTGAATTAATATTGCTATCAGTAAAAGCTATTTTCATTTGAACATGTCTAACTTGTATCTGGGGACATAGTTTAGTAAGCGTTTATGGAATTTTACATCAAAATCGTACTTCCTTTAAAGTGCTAAGTTATGTTGTTTGACTAACCTTGCTGATCTTCCACAGATGCATCCTGGCCCTGTTTGCCCCGCCTCCTCCTGTTGCCAGCTCTGCCCCTCTCCTCTTTGGCCTTTTGACGGCACTTGCGGATCTTGCACTTCTTCCTCTGGATGGTCTCGGGACATGGGCTGCCCCCAAACTGAGGCTCCAGTTTGATCATGCGGGTGCGAATGGTGTGACCTTTACCGCACGACTTGTTGCACTCAGACCACTCGGACCACTCTGACACCATGCAGTCAATAGCTGGAGAGAACATAAAAAGAAATGACCTAAGTGTTTAAAAACATGTTTGCAGTCATCCAGGCCTATCAGAAAATATATGCCCTATAAAGCCCCCATCTGGCTGCAGTTAGTGCCTTGCAACCAGATATACATGATAAGAATACACACTTTTCCAATACTTAGGCATGAGGTTAAGGTTAAGGTAAATTACACTTTATTGTCTACGCAGGGAAATCTGTCCTCTGCATTTGACCCATCCTTCAATGCCGCTGGGGCATCTTATCAAGAAGAGTGGCCGTCGCAGTGCTACACCCTTGTACCCATCTCCAAATCTTGAGCTAGGTTTGGTCAGGACTATCTTAGCTGGAGGATTTTTACCTATTGTGTTTTGGGCTGATGAGGGAAACCGGATTGACTGACAGGTGGATTAGCCACGGGCCATGCAGTATGGTCAGTCCGTATCAAAAACAAATATGGCTGCTTAGAGCTTACGAGAACAAAGAAAAAAAGAAAAAAACACAGGGGACTGAATAACATTGCAGATTTATGCAGAATCAATGGACCAGGTACAAAACACTTTTAATCTTAGGTGTTAGAAGTTTTATTTTGGTCTAAACGATGGGTGATCAATGAGCTTTTACTGGTACAATAAATCTCCAACACAAAACTTTTCTTCTTTACAACATGTGTTTAATGTTTGAGGACCCTATAAGTATCTGTTTACTATGGCTCAATTAGTTGTTTGTTTAAAAACGTGTATAAAATGTGCCCAGAGAAAAATACAGATATAAAAACAGGTGCATTGCAATTGGAGAAATACATTGTCCTACATCACTGACAAACATTACATATTCAATACATATCATGATGCCTTGAAATTCAGGCCAGAGTTGCTATGTTTTCTTTCAACCATTTTAAAACATACATTCAACCAACAGTGA
>JACM01045647.1:0-21028 GCA_000787095.1 Periophthalmodon schlosseri
AGTAGTTACCTGGTAGGTGGAGGTGGGGTCGGCGCTGCTCTCCTGTCCCAGAGTGCTGAGTTTCTCCTTGAGCTTGTGGTGGGAGCGGTTCCTCAGACAGTAGATCACAGTAGAGCCCAGAAGAACCAGGATGATGCACAGGATGGACACCACCGTCAGGACCAGAAACTTAGTGGACTCGGCCTGGCTGTACTTAGTGGGAATCTGGTTTATCTGGGTCTCCTGCAGCAGAGAGAGAGAGAGAGAGGGGAGGAGGGAGAGAGAGAGAGAGAGAGAGAGACGGAGAGATTCAATGTTGGATCAGAAATATGAAGAACGCATTAGATCTTTGTCACTTGTGGAGTTCCAAAGACGCTCTCACACACAGCACATTCAGATCAGAGCCACCGATCGATAAAAGTCTGACCCTAACTGCACTCACAGTACTACAAGCAGTAGTTCACTACTACTTAAGGAGGGGTATTTTACTTCTCTGGGGTATAACTGTAACACATCACATATTTAGATCACCATGTTTCCTTTTATTGTTTTAAAAGTGCTATATTCACAGAAAACAACGTATTAACATGTTTTATAAGTCAATCATCTGCATCCCACTAGTGAAACTACAGCACATCACATCAGGTCTGTGAAGCTGCTGTGCCCAGTTTTGCACCATGTTTTTTTTTGTATATTTGTGTAAAATGGCCGTGCGCTCCAAAACAGTCCATTTTGCAAAATCCCCCCTCTTTAAACAGAAAAGAACCAGGAAACATATTTCTATGTCAAAAAGGCAGATTAAACTCATGATTCACTCCCAAATCTTCAGATAGCTCACTCCATACCCTTTCCTTCGTGCTGAAGCGGGTGAGATGTCTTGCTCAAGGGAACAACAACAGAATAAGGACCCATGTGGACACAGAGAGGGCATTTGACGCACAGGGACATTTCAGAACATGTCTGTAGAGGTCTAGACTACAGGGTTAGCACCTTTTACACAGAATAAGACCTCGAATAAGACGGAGGGAGGGCATCTGACACACAGGGAGGTTTAGTTCTCAAAGAGGACACTGGATTACCTAAAGAACTGCAGAGATCTTTAATTGCACCATTCAAATGTGCACGTTGGACCACACAGAAGAGCAGAGTTACTGTAAAAGTGAATGGAGGGAGAGGGGTGGGTGTGGGGGGGGGGGGGGGGGGGGTGGGGGGGGGGCCTTTGTGCCTGTCACACACTCCACACGGGCAGACGGAGGACCACCCTAGTCCCCCCCAGGCCTGCCCCTCCCTGGTCCTCCCCCTGGTCCTCCCCCTGGTCATTTTTTTTTACAGGAGAAATTGAAAAGTTTGAATATTTTTGGTTAACCCCTTAAATGTTCTTGCAGGTAATTCACACACTACTACTACGCCAACTACTACTATTAGTAATCCTACTACTACTACTACTACACTACTACTATTACTACTGATAATAATGAGCCTTTGATCACACAGAGGTTTGTGGGAGATGCATTTGAAAAAAAAAACCTGATGATCTCTAACAGTGAGTGATGATTGTGTTTCTAACTAATGCATTGGATCAGTTACAATTATAAAGTACATGATGTGACTACAGTCATGTTTGGAGTAAAAACAGAATAAAAGCATGAAAACCAAACTCAAATTGTCCTTATTTTTTAGTATTTAAAACTGGGTAGAAGCAAAGTCACTGCTATTGGATATTTAAAACTCAGATTTTCGAAAATGATTTCAAACTAACTGTAGTGTTTTAACCATAACCCTACAGTCTGATGAATATGTTAAAGATCTTAAAGGTTGACGCTTTAAATCATGTTGTTACCCCCTCAAAAACATACCAGGAGTTGTGTTTTGTTTCATTCACACATGTTGGAGTAACCCTTTATTATTAGTCTGTCTACATCTCCAAAGCTCAAAATGCTCTGTTCCACCTTGTGATGTCATTTAGTGGTAGTTTTCAAGTTAACAGCTCCTTTTACCTTTAGTTCATTAGAGATTCCAGGATTTAAATTATCCAAATGATTCTAGTGAAGGTGTGTGGAGTTTAAAAACACAGTGGAGCACTTCCTGTATTAACACATGACATCACAAGTTGGAACAGAGTGTTTTCAGTTTTGAGAGAAGAACTCAGCCTAAATATGCAGGATTTGTGTGTACATCACAAGTGGAACAGAGTGTTTTCAGTTTTGAGAGAAGAACTCAGCCTAAATATGCAGGATTTGTGTGTTAAACATGTGTGAATGAAACGAAACACAACTCCAGGTCTGTTTGTGATGAGCAAACAACATTAGAACAGAGATCAGAAAACAGTGTCATATGGGCCCTTTAATATCTACACATTCTGAATGGAAAAGCTGGTGTCTTTGTAATAATCGACCAGCATCTCAGACTCTCGGCTGCAGTCAGTCTGTATTTTACAGATAAGCCAATGTAGTTTAAATCTAAAATGGAATCTGGTATCTCATAACCCAATTAAAAGCAATTAATTAGATGTTACATTTAAAGGGCAATATTACACTGTTTTCATGTTTAACACACAAACCCTGCATATTTAGGCTGAGTTCTTCTCTCAAACTGAAAACACTCTGTTCCACCTTGTGATGTCATGTAATACAGGAAGTGCTCCACTGTGTTTTTAAACTCCACACACCTTCACTAGAATCATTTGGATCATTTCAGCTCTGGAATTACCAATCTCTACTGAACTAAAGGTAAAAGGAGCTGTTAATTTGAAAACTACCGCTTCATGACATCACAAGGTGGAACAGAGCATTTTGAGTTTTGGAGATGTAGATAGGCTAATAATAAAGGATTACTCAAACATGCGTGGATGAAACAAAACACAACTCCAGGTCTGTTTTTGAGGAGGTAACAACATTATAACATGGCTTAAAGCTCACGAGAGTCAATTTTGTGCAATATAGATCAGTAGAAATGGACGAATGCATAATTATACTAACATACTGGATACAGGGTCGTCAAAAGTATCGAAAATCAGACCCTCATCGATACTAAAACTAGTATCGAAACTAGACACTCATTTGAGCAGGTATCGATACTGAAAAAGAAATCACATAACTGGATAACATTTGACCTTTCCTGGACAGAACCACATTTTGGGAATCGAGATTGGTATCAAGAATCGAGCCTCTCTGAGTCTTTAGTATCGAAATCCAGTTTGAAATATGAGTATCGCGACAACACTAACTAGATATGACCTCATAAGATTGTTTTGAGGATTTTCAGACCTTTATAGAACATACTCACGCTAAAGCAAGGAACGAATGAATGCAGAGTGATACAGACTAGACATGAAAACAGGGGCACTCCTTCAAACAGCCAAAAGCTCCTACCCCAAACCCCCAAGACAGCTCCAGAGACGGCTTCACGTATCCCAGTCTCCTCTCCTCCTCCTCCTCCTCTCCTCCTCACGTTTCACCTCCTCTATTGCCGTAAAAACCACGTCCGTCGCTCGGATCCTTGCTGTTTGTGCAGAAAAACTTTGCATTTTCGGGGCTAGTCCTGGTTAGCGTTCGCTCCATGTCAGAGGAGAGGGGAACTATAGAGAGGAGCAGTAGAAAGGAGCAGTAGAGAGGAGTGGTAGAGAGGAGCAGTAGAGAGGAGCGATAGAGCGCGCTAAAGCGGTTAGCATAGAGAGCAGGAGGGAGCACAGAGGACAGGTTTTATCCAAATGTGCACAAACCCACCCACTCAACGCCGCTACTGTGAAAGAGAGAGAGAGAGAGACCACCCCCGTAACCAAGGCAACCGCGTGAAAGAGGGAGGGAGGGGAAGAGGGATGGAGGAGAGGGACAGAGGAGGGAGAGAGAGGAGGGAGGGAGAGAGAGATGAGGGAAGGAGAGAGGATAAAGAGAAGAGAGCGGGGGAGAGGGAGAAGAGAGGGAGACGTGAGACTTTGGAGGAAGACATGGGACTGTTTGTGTTAAATGGCAATAATGAAACGTCTGAATGGTTTATGTGCATGTTGAGTTCATGTTGAATGATTTTTTTTGTTTTTAATGAGAAAAAAATTACACAGTGTAAAATTGTGTAAAAGGTTTAAGAGTTTTTAGCCATATCATCCATGTCTAGAAAATAGAGACACAGAGGGAGACAAGAGTAGAGAGAACGGGAGAGAGGGGAGAAAAATAGACAAATAGATAGATAGATACATCGATAGACAGGCAGAGAGGAGAGAAATAGCTAGATAGACAGATAGAGGGAGGAGAAAGGGAGGCAAGCCACTAGCGAATACACTCAGGTCTCAGCTCAGAGTTTAGCATTACCCAGTTATAAACAGCTACAAACAAGCAGCTACTGTGCTTAGCCTCATTTAAACAGCTGAACTCCTCTGTGCTCCAGGCTTTGGGATCTGCTTCAAAATGAATGAATACGATCACATTATGTTTTAATAAAAACATACTCTGATACTGATCCTGCACCTGTTCACACACATAAGACCTCAGGCTAAAGAAGAAAGGAAGGAACAAGGGATTAGAACAGAGAGGGGGAAAGAGAGGAGGGGGGGATTGAATAAAGATAAGAGGGAGAGGGAATGAGGGGTGAGAAAAGAGCGGAGAGAGGGGAGTGAGATGGGAGGATGAGTGTCACAGATAGAGAGGGACAGGCAGACAGTGAGGGACAGACAGGAGAGAGAGACAGAGTGACGGATGGAGGAGAGCAGCTGCTGCAGACAGAAGCACTTTACAAACACACAGTGATGGAGCCGTGCAGCCGGCTCAGACACAGAGCTCACAGACACTCTCATGTGCAACTCAACTTTAATGTGGCACTCACACTGGCACTAGCACTCTATGGCCCACACTCACACTGGGACTTTTGAACCGAACCGAGCTCAGGCACCACTGTGGAGCGTCCTGTGGCCCACACTCACACCTGCACAACCAAACCACGGCCCAATGACGTCATCACACGGCGCTGTTTGTTTATATGTGATGCAGCAGCGCTATCGCTTTAGCGCAGAAAATAAGACCAGGGCCATGAAATATGTCTTAAACAGTGAGTCAAATATGAGTTCTGCTGTGAGACTCCTCTGTGAGTTTATGGATTAAACAACAGTGTGGAGCAGCGAGAACAACAGGAGACGAGGCTTCAGAACTTCTGTCTGTCACCTTCCTGACTGAAGCTGAGCGCAGGTTTGACATGAGTCTGGAGCAGAGTTCATTCACTTTTTCCTCTTATCCTCTCCGCGCACAACACAGGGCTCGTAAACATAAATCGTGCGTGTGCTTGTACTTGAGCAACCTTGCTCGCCTTGGCCCACCTTCTCCAACTGGGCCAAAATCCCAACTGGGCCAATGTCCCAACTGGGCCAAAGTCCCAACCATGCCGCGCTTTAGGGGCTATCCGTGCTTGGGCTCGGTTGGATTGGGCCAGTGTAAGCCCACCTAAAATGCCTCAATAACATCATTATTACAAACAGACAGAACTGTAAACACTGTAAAATTTAAATGTGTGCTCTTGAAATCAGTCAGTTTGTTCTGGACCTGCCCCCTGCACATGACGCAAGAGAGAGGGAGAGAGAGAGGGAGAGAGAAGGAGGGGTTTCTCTTCTCCTCTGCTTTGTATTCACTCCCTCCCCTCCTCCTCTCCCTCTCTCCTCAGCCCCTCCTGGACAGGCGCTTTGTCCCTGCTCGACATCTGGACCTGTCAGAGCTCTGCTGAAACCTCCAGGAGTCAAAATTATTTTTATTGTCAATATTAATTCATTTGAAAGGTTTTAATGAGTTGATCTATGTATTAACTGCAAAGTCACAACCTCAGTCTAAAGTTCTGATACTTCAGTACTCAACTCATGACTTCATCTTTTTCATACAAAGTTCAAGTTAAAGCCATATTTTAATTTAGAACATTCTCTGTAGAGATAAGACAAGAGTTGTGAAAAGTGCTGATAAACTCATCATGGTGAATAATTGGGATGCTCGGAATGCATAAGGTAAGTGAGGAATAACTCTTAATGCCACACTGTGGAACTTTCCAGGCAAAGCGATTACATCTCCATGGAAACGAGCTGATGGCCAAACCCCAGGGCTTGATGATATGGTGATAAAAATCAAGTCAAATCAGCTTTTTTGGTCACACTGTGATTCACTAGATTGCCATTCAGTCCTCCTCACCCACGCCTCCTATTGGTCAGCCTCTGTAAGGCTCTGAGTGAGTGACAGGTGGATGTAACCAATCACAGTGAAGTGTGAACTTTCAGAAGAAGCAGATGACTGATCTCCTCATGGCCATAAGACAATATAGTCTCTGAATCATGATCAGTGATGGATGTCGTATTTTGGCTCGAAAAAAATTGGAATATTTGTTTTTGCCATGTTGCCCACCCCTGAAGTCCCACCGGAAAAGTTACGTATTGCACCTTTAAATCAGACCTATTCTGCAAAATGAACTTTTCAGACTTTTTAACCATGTTATAATTGTTTCCCTCATTACTGACCCTCTGAAGTTCTATTTGGTTTCATCCATGTTTCAGCTATTTTAAATCTTTTATTGTCAAGATGCCCTTTTGCCAATCAACCCCCGTTTTCACCTCCACCGGTACTCGCCCACTGTGACGTACACGCCCACTATGACGTACACGCCTGATGTGACGTACGCATTTCCTTCTCCAGTTTTATTTTCTTAATTGGTGATACTTGTAGGATTGGGCAGCGTCACGTAGTCATTTTGATACAAATGAAAAAAATCTGCACCTCGCTAGTGTGATGTGCAGCTATACATAGGGGGCGCCGACAGCATGCGGCACATTGTTGTGATGATGTTTACAGCGATGTCAGCTCCCATTGGGCACCACAGTTTTCTAACACGGAAGTCAGTTTATTAAGTTGTTTTAGATCAATATTGTGATTTAAAATGTCCAAATTATAACATAATGATCTACAGGTGTCAGAGATTAGAACTATAGAGCGACACAAGCACAATATGTCTTCTTTAAATACTACACAAAAGACATACGCCCCCCTCTCAGATAGACCCTCTTTGGGCCTGGTCTCTGGACTGTCCCTGAACAAAAGACCCCTCCTCTGAGCCCCACAAGTCTGACACCTCCTGGCCATAAATCTAACCCCCGAGACAGTAAACCACCACAACATCTGGTCTATACAAGAACCAGGACTAAACCGGGACTGAACCAGGACTGAACCAGGACTGAACCAGGACTAAACCTGGACTGAACCAGGACTGAACCAGGACTAAACCAGAACTAAACCAGGACTAAACCAGGACTGAACCAGGATTGAACCAGGACTAAACCAGGACTGAACCAGGACTAACCCAGTACTATTAAGCAGCTTTAAACATTTTTTTAAACAACACTTGTAGGAGGACGCTCTCTCCCCGATGCCCTCACTGATTCTGTCTAAATCTGATCGTCCCTCCATCAGTTCATGTGTTTTTATTCAGGCTGTGGGCAAAGACAGGGGCGGCTCGGGGCGGCCATTTTGTGCCGAAAAAACAATGGAAAAGAGTGCGTCTGTAAAAGCACTGAGCGACAGATAACCAGCGCAGGGTCAGACAGGGCGATTCTGATCCAAAACCCGATCACATGGAGGTGGAGGAATTATTTTTCTCCCATTAATATTGTATTTAAAGAGGGGGTATTATGCAAAATCAACTTTTTGGAGCTGTCTACCGTGTTATAACGTTGTTCCCTCTTCAAAAACATGCCTGAAGAGGTTTTAGATGTCATCCATGCATGTTTGAGTAATCTAGTGATCCCTCCCAGGCCCTGTTCAAACCCTCTCCCAGAATCTTGGCTCGTCATCCATGATGTTTGAGTAATCTAGTGATCTCTCCCAGGCCCTGTTCAAACCCTCTCCCAGAATCTTGGCTCTAAGATTCTGTGCAATTCTCCGCCCACAAGCCTCACCCACGCTCCCACACGACAATTCTCCATAAATATACAACAACATGATACAAAACTGTACACTACAACTTCACAAACCTGATGCGATGTGCAGTAGTTTCATTAATGGGATGCAGCTGATTGTGTTGTGATAGTGCTCTGAAGGGGGAGTGATGTGTGCTAACAGTTAATACCCCATAGAAATAATGTCCCCTCTTTAAAGGTCCTATATTAGGCAGAATTGACTCTTGTGAGTTGTAAGTCATGTTATAATGTTGTTACCTCCTCAAAAACAGACCTGGAGTTGTGTTTTGTTTCATTCACATGTTTGACTAACTCTTTATTATTAGTCTGTCTACATCTCCAAAGCTCAAAATGCTCTGTTCCACCTTGATGTCATGTAGTGTTTTTTTTTCAAGTTAACAGGTACCTTTTACTTTTCATTCAGTAGAGATTGGCAACTCCAGGGCTGAAATTATCAAAATGATTCTATTGAAAGTGTGTAGCATTTAAAAACACAGTGGAACACTTCCTGTACTACCACATGACATCAAAACACAACACAACAGGTCTGTTTGTGATGAGGAAACAACATTATAACATAGATCAGAAACATTTTTATATAGATCAGAATATGGGCCCTTTAAAGATACACTACAGAGTTTTTCTGGCAACCACACTGCTCCATATTTGATTCTGCATTAAGTTAAATCTAAAGGAGAATATTTTTGCCAGGTCATTACTTTCTAAGATTCTCTTCAGAAATATTCTAATTATCCCTCTAACTTTATATAAACAGAGTAAAATCCACATTTCTGTGTCATTTGAGTCTGAAACAGTGATGCTGCTGATCTGAAGTCTGAGGGAGGAGTGTTTCATTTGCACCTCGTCTTCCATTTTAGAAAGATCATTACTGAAAAAATTGCACCTGGATGTGAAACCAGGAGAGAGAAAGAGAGAGAGGGAGAGAAAGAAAGGGAGACAGAGAGAGTGGGCGAGGGGGAGGAACCCTCTCCTCTGCTCCTCTGACCCTTTCCTCTGCATCCTCTGTTACTCTGATCCTTTCCTCTGCATTTGGTGAAGATTACTGTTGTACCCAGAGCTGCCCTGGGGCAAACTGATAAAAGTGAGGCTTCCAATCTGCTGCCGACCACCACCAACAATCACTCACACGTCACACTCATACGAGGCAAGGAGAGTGTCTTGCCCAAGGACTGAAGTGAGATTGAACCAGTCTCCAAAATCTGACTATAATGTGATTTCTGGACCTTTAACATTACATAAACGACATGTAAACTGCAAACTCCGAAGTGCGTAATCAGAGGCACCGTGATCAGAAAGAATGTATTTCATTTAAACACATTATTAATCTGACTGTGAGTGCGCATGCAACCGCAGCCAGTGAATCACTGCTGCAGTTACATCTTAAAATAATAAAACAGTGAATAAAAAAAGTGTGGACTCACATCTGCGACTCCAGCCTCCAGGATCTTAAACTTGGTCTCCCGCTCCAGGGTGTCCTTCTGGTCCACTGCAACACAAAACACACTGAGTAATAAGAATAAACATTCATTTGATTTGATGGCATCATTTGAGACGAGTCAAGGACACCATCAGTCTAACAAACATGAAATTATGAACACAACTATTACACATGCACTAACCGTATTTAATCAAAATTCACTTCGCAGTTTCTCATTTTGAAGGAAGACTGAAATATGAGCTTTAAACTAATCCAATAATCCCACGCATTTCAGAGCATGTTTGTAGAGGTATAAACTACAGGGTTAGCAGCTTTTACACAGAATAAGACCCCATGGAGACACAGGGAGGGCATCTGACACACAGGGGCAGTGGGTTAGTCTGGTGTCAGTAGCGCGTGTCCTCTTCAGACCACAGCTGTTTAGGACCAGTCAAACTCATTGTTATTGTTAGAACAGATACTGCTCTTCCTCTTCAACGTCTAAAGAGGGGCTTACACCACCTGTTTGTCCTCAGAACAATGCTATTTCCATAGTGATACTCCACAATATGGCATTAAACTTTTGATTCCACGGAGAGACCAGCAGGTGACACCACGAGGGGACTGGCCAGATCTGTGGAGAGGCGACACTGCTCACAATAAGAATGCATGTTTTGAGGTATTTATGATCAAAGCAACGCATCTCCATGGAGGCAAGCAAGTAGACTCTCTCTGGGTTTAGCCCTGAATTTAGTCCTGAATTTAATCCTGGTTTAGTCCAAGTTTAGTCCTGCTTTAGTTCTGGTTTAGTCCTGGTTTAGTCCTAGTTCAGTCCTGGTTTATCCTGGTTTAGCTCTGGTTCAGTCCTGGTTTAGTCAAGGATCAGTCCTGGTTTAGTCCTGGTTCAGCCCTGGTTTAGCCCTGGTTTAGTCCTGGTTTAGTCATGGATCAGTCCTGGTTCAGTCCCGGTTTAGTCCTGGTCTAACCCTTGGTCTATCTCTGGTCTAACGCTGGTCTAGCCCTGGTTTAGCCCCGATTTAATCCTGGTTTAGTTCCGGGTTAGTCCTGGTCTAGCTCTGGTCTAGCCCTGGTATAGCCCAAGTTTAGTCCTGGTTTAGTCCTGGTTTAGTCCTGGTTCAGTCCTGGTTCTGTCCTGGTTTAGTCCTGGTTTAGTCCTGGTCTAGTCCCTCTTCATTCTCTCTGATGCCTTAAAACAAATGGTAGTCTAAAGAGGCCCTGGCTCAGTGTTGGTTGCAAACAGAAGTGGACGCTTCATTTGTCACCCGGGCCCTCCCTGCGTCGGCTTTATGTAAACTCAGAGTATGAGAGGCACCGCGAGGGTCCCAAACGCGCCGGGGGACTCAAAAAGCGCCTCATTTTTCAGCGCTGACAAAGGCCGGCTCCACTGCTCCTGGGCCCCCCAACGCAACCACCAAGACAGGACCAGGAATTACATAAAACAGTGTTGTGTTGATTTCGATACTAAGGAATAGACTTGACACTGACTTTGATACCACGATGATAATAAAAACGCTCTTTCTTTAGACAATTGAATGTGATGTTGAACATTAAATGGTAGTACTTTCTTTTCTATTCCCATGTGGCCTTATATCTGTGTAATCCCTCAGTGTCCAGTAGGTTCCCATAGTGGTCCATGGGCGTAAACTAGTCTATGTGTCTTATACTTCTGAAAGATACAGCTCAACATCATTCTAAAAATATTCAGGAAAGGTTCATTTCTGTCCTGTGAATGGGACTTTTTAGTATCGATACCAGCTCAAATGAGTATCTAATTTTGATACTAGTTTTAGTATCGATTAGTATCTGATTTTCGATACTTTTGACAATCCTGATATAAAATACTGAAAAGGTAAAAATGGTAAGAAATAATTGACTAAAAGCAAATTAAAAATGCAATTGTACAACTAGCTCACTGTTAGCATCCCTACTTCTGCTACTATTATATCTCTTTGAGGTTCTTGAGGAGTCACGCTAAAATGAATACATCCTGACCATAGACTGTGTATATAAATGGACATAGCAAACCTGCTAGCCGTGGCGTTCCAAATAGGTGATCATGTTGCTCATCTCTCTGTAACTGCTGCAGTGAACCTCGTCATTTTGGTCTTAAAATGTTTGTATTAACCCACGCTACATGATCGTGGGTTTTTTTATTTTTTTATTGTGTCCATAAATCAAGATATGAACATTAACAACAGACAAATCAGGCGCCTTCTTTCCCCGAGGTCACTCCCAATAGCGTTAGCAACAGGTTTGACTGACAGCGTTGCTAAGCGCCCGCTCCCTGTTAAACCAGAGGTACGGGCGGGAAGGGGTGTTACCTTCGTCAGCCTTGCTCTGGATTGGCTCTTTGGTTGCTAGGATACTCGCAGTCAGAATTCCAAATATGGAACTCGGTTCTAAATTGTCCCCTATTGTTAGCCTCGATGAGCTTCATTTGACTCGAGCCGAACGCTGTGGGTGATGTCACATTCATTTAGTCCACTTCTTTACACAGTCTATGGTCCTGACAGATCACGTATTGGACAATCAGTGGTAGAGCTCGGTGATATTGCAAAAATAGAATAAAAAATGGATAGGCTTTTACTGACAGAGGATTGGCTGTAGACCTCTTGAGTAAAATTTGATTCATTTCACAGCCCTCGTTTATGGTCATATAGTTATAATCTATGACACCCGTGGATCATTAGGTTATATTTTGGACATTTCAAAATCGCAGTACTGATCTCCCGCCTGCTCCTTCACGGTACATCACTGTAAACATCATCACAACAAAGCGCCGCATGCTGTCGGCCCTTCTATGGATAGCTGCACATCACACTAGTGAGCGGTTATATTTGGACATTTTAAATCGCAGTACTGATCTCCCGCCTGCTCCTTCACGGTACTTCATTGTAAACATCATCACAACAAAGCGTCCCTTCTATGGATAGCTGCACATCACACTAGTGAGCAGCCCATTTTTTCATTTGTGTTGAAATGACAATGCAACGCTGCCAAATCCTGTGTGTATCATGGATTAAGAAAATAACATTGGTGAAGGTAGTGCATACGTCACAGTGGGCGTGTACCGGTGAAGGTGAAAACAGGGGTTGAGCGAAGCAGTGACATTTTGAATACAGGACAATAAAGATTGCTCAAACGAATCACTCTAAATACAACTTCAGAGGGTCAGTGAGACGGAAACAACTATAACAAGGTTAAAATCTCTGAAAAATCCAGTTTGCAGAATAGGTCCACTTTAAAGAGGGGGTATTTTGCAAAATAGATTTTTTGAGCTTGTTAGTTAGTTATAACATTGATCCGTCATCAAAAACATGTCTGAAGAGGTTTTAGATGTCATCCATGCATGTTTGAGTAATCTAGCGATCTCTCCCAGGCCCTATTCGAACCCTCCTTATGGTTAGTTGTAAGATTCTGTGCAATGCTCCGCCCACAAGTCTACATCACCCATGCTCCCACACGACAATTCTCCATAAATATACAACAACATGATACAAAACTGCACACAGCAACTTGACAAACCTGACGTGATGTGCAGTAGTTTCATTAGTGGGATGCAGCTGATTGTGTTGTGATAATGCTCTGAAGGGGGAGTGACTTAGATAGGTGAGACACTCAGAGCATAAAAAACTAAAATGAAACTTATAAAACATGTTAATATGTTGTTTTTTGGTGAAAATAGCATTTTCAGAACAATAAAAGGAAACATGGTGCTCTAAATATGTTAAATGTTAGCCGTTATAGCCCATAGAAGCAAAATATCCCCTCTTTAAGGCTGGCCCAGTGCGTTTGTTTCTCAGATAAAGGTAAATGCGTCCATCTCTCTGTTTTCACCTTGTTTTTAGCAGTTAATGTTTTAATTTTTTTATATTTTTCATAAAGCCTCCACGTTAAACGCCCACAGACACAGCTCTGACCCACTGCACAAAAACAAGCTTTCATCCCCGCGCTCCGAAGCCTAATGCACCTCAAGTGGCTTTCATTTAGACCTACCTCAGAGAATAAAACGAAAAACTAAACAAATGTATGGCAATTAGCAAAGTGTAATGTTTCAAGGATTTTTAAAGGGCCCATGTTACGCTGTTTCCTGATCTCTGTTCTAATGTTGTTTCCTCATCACAAACAGACCTGGAGCTGTGTTTTGTTTCATTCACACATGTTTAACACACAAACCCTGCAGATTTAGGCTGAGTTCTTCTCTCAAACAGAAAACACCTCGTTACCACACGACATCCACCTTGTGATGTCATGTGGTAATACAGGAAGTGCTCCAACTGGTTTTTAAACTCCACACACCTTCACTAGAAACATTTGGATGACTTCAGCTCTGGAATTGCCGATCTCTACTGAACTAAAGGTAAAAGGAGCTGTTAACTACTACTGCATGACATCACAAGGTGGAACAGAGCATTTTGCACTTTGGACATGTAGACAGACTAATCATAAAAAGAATAAAAATCTCCCTGCAGCTGTTATTGTTTTGTCTGGAATGTTTCACAGTATGGCATTACAGGTTCTGTACCAGATTTTTTCCATGTATTTAAGCAAAATGTGCCTTGCCCCGGTACAGATACGTGGTATAAGTCCACTGTGCACTGTCTGCGTCAAATTATAAAGTGTTGCATTGTCCCACAATCAGGAAGAGTGCATTACCATGCTAGTTGTTGCTAACTTTAACGCGATGGCAAAATTGGTCATGGTAAATGGTCACATTTTTATATAACGCTCTTACACCTTCAAAGCAGCATTTTACATCAACCATTCACACAGACACTGGGTTAGGTGTCTTGCCCAAGGAAACAACAACAGCATTCATCTGGGAGCTGGAATCGTACTGCCAACCTGTGGGTCAATAGATCTGACCAAGCTATCAATGATGTTTATGTCAAGAGCGGGATTCAAACCCCCAACCTTTGGCTCAGTTAACAAATACTCTAGCAACTGAGCTACTGTTTAAAAGTGCTGCAAACTGTTTAAACGGAACTAGTTCTGTTTTTCACCTTTTTAAGACCTTTGACCTGACCTGTAACTAGGCCTGATTGCCATCTGCCGGTCTCCATGGAGATAGATAAGCTAATAATACTAATGCTATACTGTGGAACATTCCGAGCAAAGCAATCACCTTTAATACCAAAGAGCTTGTAGAATCCCTCTAGTTTAACCTGAGCTTATGGTTAATATCTCTGTAATTACTGGGCCTATTCACATGAAAAACTGGCACAAAGTTCATCGTCCTCTGTCAGTTTAAATAAACAAAAGTCAAATGATTTTTTCACAATAGCTTGAGAAAGTGGTGCAATTATTCAACCCCAAAGACGTGATTGTGTTGTTGTTGTTGTCAGTTGAAAGGACTTTAAGCCATAAGATTAATATGACAAGTTTGTGGAGCCGATCCCAAACTAATACTGAAGGTTCAACATTTGTGAAACATAAATGTGAATATTTAATTCAAAAACAGTAAAAATCCCATAGAGTTATATAAGCCCCGCCCTCCATCTGAAACCATGACATCATCACATTCTACAACGTGAACACATTACCCTTTTTAATTTCTACAATGTTTTTCTCATGACAAGCTGCTGGCAGTGCAATCAACCAAGGCCAAAGCCCGGACCCGTGGGAGGGCATCTGGTGGAAAACCCCACAGCAGCAGGTCTGTTTTAGCCCGAGGAGTTCCGAGTCACATCCTCCTACGTCTCCATTGTTCAATATAGAGATTATTTGGGCCAAGAATGCCGCGCTTTGGGACATTCTGCGAGTGTTTGTGCTAAAATATCAGAACACGACACGTTTAGGGGCAGAAATATGTAAATGAGAACAGACAACGAATCAGAGAGAGATCGAGGAGGGCTGGTAATATGCCGTACTACATCTTTAAAGGCGCTGTAGCTGATCTTAAAAACATGAAAAATGGTTTGCAGTTGTCCAAAGTTATTCCTCACTTATCTTCTGCATTCTGAGCATCCTAATTACTCACCATGATGAGTTTATAAGTGCTTTTCACAACTCAGAGACCAGAGTGGTGTTTTGCTGTCACGGTGATGCTGGCGACAACTAGCATGCTAACAGAGCACTTCCTGATTCTCGGACAATACAACATTTTACAATCAGATGCAGACAGCACACAGCAGACTTATTTTGGCCTCAAGAGCTGGTTAACTAAAAAAATATAACCACGATGATTTTAGAAGCATAACATGAAAAAGATACATTACGGGATATTTGGTATGAAAGTATAACATACATGGATCATTATTATCTGTACTTGTGCCACAGGGAAATGAGAGAGCAGTGGAATAACCCGCAGTGTGGCATTAAAAGGGCATGTTTAATATTCAGGTGGGCCTTGGAGCGTCTTCAGACCTGCTCTTATCTTTTTAATTAGACTCAGGTACAGGCTCCATCGATCGAAAACAACGAGCTCGTACTGAACCGGGACTTTAAATGAAATCAGGGAGAGCAGGGCCTGGCAGGTGCAGGCAGGTGCAGGCAGGAGCAGGCAGACGCAGATAGATGCAGACAGGTGTTGACAGGAGCAGACAGAAGCAGCTCTTTATCATGAAAAACAGGTGCCGGTGACTCAGGAAATTACACTGAGACTGAGACAAATACAATCAGGACATACAGAGGTGTAATGTTATTCTGAGACTTTTATTTTGAAATTATATGGACCGGGTTTACTTCTGGTTTAGTCCTTGTCTCCTCTACATCCTCTGACCCACTCCTCGACTCTTCTGACCCTCTCCTCTGCTCCTCTGACCCTCTCCTCTGCATCCTCTGACCCTCTTCTCTCCTCTTCTGACCCTCTCTTTTGCATCCTCTGCTCCTCTGACCCTCCCCTTTGCATCCTCTGACCCTCTCCTCTGCATCCTCTGACCCAATCTTCTGCTCCCCTGATTTCTGCATCTTCTGGCTCTCTCCTCTGCATCTTCTGACCCTCTCCTCTGCATCCTCTGCTCCTCTGACCCTCTCCTCTGTTCCTCTGACCCAATCCTCTGTATCCTCTGACCCTCTGCTCTGCATCCTCTGACCCAATCTTCTGCTCCCCTGATTTCTGCATCTTCTGACCCTCTCCTCTGCATCCTCTGCTCCTCTGACCCTCTCCTCTGCATCCTCTGACCCACTCCTCGACTCTTCTGACCCTCTCCTCTGTATTCTCTGGCCTTCTGCTCCTCAGCTCCCCTGACCTCTGCATTTTCTGTCCCTCTCCTCTACATCTTCTGCTCCTCTGACCCTCCCCTCTGCTCCTCTGTCCCTCTCTTCTGCTCCTCTTTTCTCAGAGGAGGAGAGGGCACTTCAGAGCAGTTGTAATCAGGCTCAGAACTCTAGAATGAAGCACAATCAGGGCAGAGTCTGTGGGCACTTATCATCAGGCAACTCCAAGACGGCTAAAAGGTTTAGTCCTGGTTTAGTTCTGGTCTAGACCCAGTTTCTGATTTACTTCTGATTTAAACCTTAGTCCCTCAGAATGAGTAAAAGTACATTTCTGGCATTTGAAAACATCAATTATGGGAATGAGGTGAGTGGGTGAAGGTGAGTGGAATTTTGAACCAGAACTAAACCAGAACTAAACCAGAACTAAACCAGGACTAAAGCAGGACTAAAGCAGGACTAAAGCAGGACTAAACCAGAACTAAACCAGAACTAAACCAGAACTAAACCAGAACTAAACCAGAACTAAACCAGAACTAAACCAGAACTAAACCAGAACTAAACCAGAACTAAACCAGAACTAAACCAGAACTAAACCAGAACTAAACCAGAACTAAACCAGGACTAAAGCAGGACTAAAGCAGGACTAACCCAGGAATAAACCAGAACTAAACTGGGTCTAAACCAGAACTAAACCAGGAAAAAACCCGGACTAAACCAAGTTTAAACCAGGACTAAACCAAGACTAAACCAGGACCAATTCAGGCCTAAACCAGGATTCTCACATTTCTTCTTGCATTCTCTCTCCCAAGTAAGATCTCTCCCATCTCTCCTCTCTCGCCTTTCTCCTCTCTCTCTCTCTCTCCCTCCCCCCTTCTCTCTTTTCCCTTTACACACCCCTCTTTTCTCTCTCTCTCTCTCTCTCTCCCTCACACCTCCAGGACAATGCCCAGTTACCCTCACGCTCTGCCCCACTGGCCCCCACAGAGGAGCACAAAGGCGGGCAGCAGCGGAGGAGCGAGGGCCTCCTCAGATCATGGAGGTTGCATAATGAGACAGATTGCCTCAGCGTCACTGTTCAAATGCTTAATACACTATTTACAAATGGTTAAATTAAAAAAGTAACTTACATTAATTGCATCTGCAGCAAAAATACTCGGATACTTCTTGAGGTTTGGATGTGATCTCAAATCCTTCATTCACACTGTCTCATAGCTCAGCATTCAAATCACATCAAAACCCACTTTATGAATGAGAAAGTCAAGTTAAAGACCTACTGTGTAACTTTTTAGCCAAACAGATTAAAATCAAAGCACGTTTTCTTCGTTTAGGTTGTGTTTATTGCACTGAAAAACCTCCTTACTGCGAGTGGGCTTGCATCTCCACAAACCTGACTCTTATTTGGCTATTGCAGGGTTTCAGATGACATCACATGATTCTATAGGCCAATAATATTTAACACAGATGGGGGCAGCTAAAATAATATTGTTCAAATGCAGGTTTTTGTTGTAACACAGTGAGTTCTTGGGTCTAATCTTTAATAGAAATGATTCATGACAAACTACAATGTAATCGATCGAAAAAAACTGTCTCCTGCCCCCATCTGGCAGTATGACATCATCGCAGTCTAGAATCTGAAAACCACCAACAACATTCCACAGTATGGCATAAAACATGTCTATCTCCATGGAGAATGTTCCAAAGTATGGCTTTAACTTTCTATTTACCACCTCCAGAACGTTGCAGTGTTGCATAAATCATAACAGAAACAGATAAAAAGCATATTGCATTCAGTTTATGTATGTATCTCCATGGAGACAAGCAGATGATGCCACCAGGCCAGGTTACAGGTCAGATCTGTGGAGAGGTGACCCCGCTCACGAAAGAATACATATTATTTAAGATATTTTAACCAATAAAAACACCTAATTTAATAAATGCAAGATAAATGCATGTAATCCCATATTGTGGAACATTCCAGCGATAACATATGAATAGAGAAGCAGGTGCAGATCTCCCACCAGAAAAGTTACACAGCGCAGCTTTAAGTGTCTTTAAGTGTCTGTGTGTTTCCATGGTAACCCCTCCTGCGGTCTGTGAGGTGTGAAGGGCGTTTTGATGAATGTCCCAGCGCTCCGGGCTCAGGTGTGAGTCTGGGATGGAAGTGTCACTGTCACTGGGAACACTCGGATCACGCACACAGACAGACGGCTGCTCAAGAGTCATCCCTCAATAATCCTAATTAAACTGATTATTGATTTTTTGATGTCACTATGTTTTGGAAGAACTTAAAAATAATAATTATGAGAGTTTAAGGTTCACTATGTCACTATTCTGGTAGAGGACCCACACCCGCTTGTCTCCATGAAGATGTTATCGCTTTGCCAAGAGTGATCCACAGTACGGTTTATGGAGACGAGCAGGTGACGCCATCAGGCCAAGTTACAGGTCAGATCTGTGGAGAGGCGTCACCGCTCAGAGTAAGAGCGCATAGTCTGTCTGCTTCAACTGCCACTGTAATACGACTTTCTCATTCATAAAGTTTGATTTGATAAAGCTGGTCACAGACTAGAGGAATGCAGATCTATTTGACAATGTGAATCAAAGTGAAAGAGGGGCTATTTTACTTCTATGGGGTATTAACTGCTAACACATAAGTCTCCCCTCCCTTTGCTCCCCTCCCTTTGCTCGTGCATCCCACTAATGAAACTACAGCACATCACATCAGGTTTGTGAAGTTGCTGTGTACAGTTTTGTATCATGTTTTGTACATTTATGGAGAATTGTCAAGTGGGAGCATGGGTGACGCAGATGAGGGAACAACGTTATAACATGGTAGAAAGCTCCAAAAAGTTGATCTTGCATAATACGCCCTCTTTAATGTATTTCACTTTTTGTCAGACACACACAGACAGACTGGTACCTGCGACTCGGGCCACGTCTGCTGTAGAGACGTTCTGCTGGTTTGGACTCACTTTGAAGGTCACCGCGGGCCCCACCACTCTGCAACACACACAAATACACAGATCACATGACAACACTGAAACCGTTGTTGGAGTTTTAAAAAGGAGTTTTGAGTAATTCCTTCTCTGCAATCGTCAGGACAATTTTTTTGTCTTTAATTCAAGGGGTTTCATCAATTTTGAGGTAACACTGAGTTGTTGTTTTGCTCCTCTGGCTCTGCTCCTCTGGTCTGCTCCTCTGGTTCTGCCCCTCTGTCTCTGCTCCTCTAGTTCTGCTTCTGTCTGCTCCTCTGGCTTTGCTCCTGTCTGCTCCTCTGGCCCTATTCGTCTGGCTCCCCTCCTCTGGCTCTGCTCCTCTGGCTCTGCTCCTCTGGCTCCACTCCTCTGACTCTTCTCCTCTGGCTCTGCTCCTCTGGCTCCGCTCCTCTGGCTCGTCTCCTCTGGCTCTGCTCCTATCTGAATGCTGCTCTAAAATACGGTGACATCATGAACAACAACAAGACAAATGGATCCTCCGGTTTGGTTCAGGCTCCTTCACTGTGGTCTAAACAAAACACCTTTATTTTTCATTAATCTTCACTCTTTTCAGCTTTTCTCTCCAGGGGGCGCTACAGCAAATCCTCAACCACCCTGTGAGTACTGTTTCAGATGGAGGGTGGGGTCTATATAACTCTATGGGAGATTCACTGTTTTTAAAGAAATCTCCAAACTTATGGCCCACAAACGTTGAACCTTCTCATTATTTGTTTGGGATCGGCTCCGCAAACTTGTCATATTAATCTTATGGTTTAATGTCCTTTCAGCTGACAACAATCACATTTTGGGGTTGAATAATGGCTCCACTTTCTGAAGATGTTGTGACAAAAATGTGGATAGGCCGAGTAATTACGGAGATATTAACTATAAACCAGGTCAACGCATCTGCATCTGACAGTTACACAGCAAACTCCACCACAGAGTTCTGACCTGTCTCCAGCTCAGTTTAAACTATACAGACTGACAGCTCCTCGGTGGTCGTGCCCCCCCTCTCTTCTTTCTCTCTCTCTCGCCTTTTCTCCTCCCTTTCTCTCTCTCTCTTTGAATGTCTAATCTATGGACTTCCTGTGTGGTCAGAAACACTGTACCCAGCTGTGAGTCTGATTCTTTTGTTTCGGGTCAAATGAAAGAAAACCCACGCTGCTGCAGAAGTGATGGATGTGAGTGTATATATAGGGAGGTATAGAGAAGGAGAGAGAGGGACAGAGCGACAACGAAAGAGAGAGAGAAAGAGGGAGAGAGAGGGTGGAGGGAGAGAGTGTGAGTGGGTGTGTGAAGTCTTCCACCTCTGAGCCCTGCGCTTTAAACCTGAGGGAGCAGAGGGTCCACGTCGATTATAAAGGAAAATCTATTTGTGATGCAGTTGAGTTTGTAAAAGAGGAGGAGCGGAGAGAGAGAAGAGAGGAGGAGAGAGAGGAGAGGAGGAAAGGAGAAGGAGAAGAGAGAGGAGGAGGAGGAGAGAGAGGAGAGAGGAGGAGGAAAGGCAGAGAGGAGGAGAGTGAGGAGAGGAGAGGAGAGAGGAGGAGA
>KN481450.1:0-12142 GCA_000787095.1 Periophthalmodon schlosseri
AGAAATTTGGGGGCCCGGGACAAGAAGAAACCTCAGATGGGCCCCCCTCTAATATAAATGAATACAGACCCCTTTGTCACCCCCCCGTCGACTCCCCTGGCACCAGATCTTGGATACTGATGGAGAGCTGTGGCTTGGGTGCAGAGGTGGGTCACACATTTTCCTTGATTAACATTTTTCAAGAAATTGTACTTTTCAGAGTACTTTTCTAACAGCTTACTCCTGTTATTTGAGTGATATGTTAATTGGCGTAACAGTACTCTTACTTAAAGCTTAAAGTTTAAAGTTTGGGTTGGTTTTGGTTACTCTACCCACTGTGAGTAAGTCTACATGTGACCGTCTGTGTTTCTTGCTCCTTCAGATATGATTTAGTTTGTCTTATTTTTTTGTCTGTTTGAAAATACCAGATTTTGTGCATTATTTAATGTTTTGTTCTTCAAATTATAAATCAGATGTTGTGTCCCATTCTTTAAGTTATTCTTACTTGAGCAGTATTTTTCCCAATTCTTAGACCACTACTTTGTACTTCTATTCAGTAATATTATTTTGAAGTGACGTTACTCTTACTCGAGTACAATTTTTGGCTACTCTACCACCTCTGCTTAAGTCTTGTTTCAAATCCAAAAGTTTGTGGATGGAAATCAGCTCTTGCTAGTTCACATACTGCTTATGTTACTAGCATCTGGTATGTGCTAATCTCCTGTCAAATAAATGAATGAATTCTGGTATTTTGTCCTTGGGCAAGACACTTCACCCTGAAATTGCACATAGGCTGGACAAATCTTCCAGCTATGTGCTTTTGAACCTGAATCAGCCAAAAGTTTGGACACACTTTTTCAGTTCTGTTTCTTCTTTAGTTCTATGATTATTTACATTCTAGATTCTCACTGAACGCATCAGATCTATGAATGACACATGTGGAATGTAGCAAACAAAAATAAACTCAAAACAACTAAAACTTCTTTTAGATTTTTAAAAATTTCCTTTAGCCTTTGCTTTGACCACTGCTTTGGACTTTTGGCATTTCTTGACAATGACCCACAGCTGTGAAGTGAAAACCATTTCATAAAATATATAAAAATATATAAAATATTTATTCTACATAATTTATTCTACATACATCTTGCATCTTATATGTGATGTCTTCCATATGTATAGAACATTTTGAAAGTAGTAAACAGAAAAAAAAACAAAAAACTGAATGAGAACTTGTGTCTAAACTTCTGACAGGTAGTGCAGCTCAAGGTCTGGAGATTGAAACTCAGCTGTGGTGCATTTATTCAATTACAGGTGTTTTTATTTATCAGATAATACATTGAAAAACATGCACTCTTACTTTGAGTGGTGTCGTCTCTCTACAGACCTTACCTGTAATGCCCTGATGGCACCGCGTCTCCATGGAGATAGATTTCTTTAATACTACATCATGTGTGACATTTCAACATCTGCGTAAAAGCAAGCAAGTGGCAGATCTTCCACCATAAAAGTTCCATAGTGTATCTTTAAAGAGGGTATTTACTTCTATGTGGTATTAAAGAGGGGGTATTTACTTCTATGTGGTATTAAAGAGGGGGTATTTAATTCTATGGGGTTTTAGCTGATAACACATAACATATTCAGATCACCATTTTTCCCTTTATTGTTATGAAAATTATATATTTGTCAAAGTTTTGCGTAATACCCTCTCTTTAATATATATTTGTTTAATTTCCCTGCAAAAAAGCATTCCCTTCTCCCTTTGAATGGAACATGCATAACCACTGAGCAGTCTCTCCTCTCCACAGATCTGACCAGTTTTTTTGTTTTTTTTTATTAGTTTCTACATTTTATACACAAACAGAAGACACCAGATATATGAAGTAAGATATATGGAATTATGTAGTAAATAAAAAACGTTAAATAACTCTACTAAATAGTTTTCGACAAAGCAAAGGGTGGATACTTTGAGGATTTGAATATAAAAGATAAAAAATATATATTTTGTAGAATTATTTCACTTTTTTATTTGCTACATAATTCCATATATCTTGTTATATATTTCTGTGTGTATCTAAAATGTCCAAAGTAGTAAAAAAAAAAAAACATTGAATGAGAGTGTGTGTCCAGACTTTTGACTGGTAGTGTACGTTTAATGCCAAACTGTGGAACATTCCCGGCATTGAATAACATCTGCATGTAAACAAGCAAGTAGCAACCCCCCTACCAGAAAAGTTACATAGTGCATCTTTAATGTATATGTATCTTTGTATCCTCTTTTTCCCTCCCTTTAAATACAATCCTCACATGTGGTTGTCGGTTCCACGCCCCGTCAGATCCCTCCACTCCTCGGCTCCATCACCGAACCAGCCCAAACACTCCGTATCTTTGTCCATTGTTTCAGAGACTATAATTCAATATTGAGCGTTGTGGTTTTATTCAGTGTTTACTTACAACAACAGCAGTTTGAAGCGATGAGGCCACTGGGGAGATCTGCGGACATGAAATCCCATATCGCATCCATCATTCTGACACATGAAATCAGAAAAATGCATCTTGGGTAAAAACAGTTTAACATAAATCATGTAATTAAAAAATGGGGCAGAATAATTTGGTGTAATTGGCTGAGTCAATCAAAGCCCTGAACAAATAAACGCAGTAATGATGTGGTCTGGTTTGCTTCTGTTTCTGGTCATTTTGGCAAAGATAGAAATGTACTGTGCTTTCCTAGGACTAGATGTTCGTGTTTCAACAATGGAGGGAGTTGTGGGAAAACATTTTTGGAGAAGATTTAAACAGACAATATTAAACATGGTTCCATTTAGTAAACACAACACTGGTGTTTTGTAGCAGCATACTTTTACTCCTACTTGGGTAATATTTTTATTGAAATAACAGTACTCTTACTTTGGTTCCTCTTCCCGCTGTGAGTAAGGGGGCATTCGTACCTACACCATTTGGTTCCATAGACTGTATATATAAATGTTCATTGAGCCATCGACTCTGGCGCCAGTTAACTTTACATTGAAAAACTGTGGCCCCTCTCTCTGTAACTGCTGCTGTCAGACTCGTCATTTTGATCGTAAAATGTTCATATGGACCCGCTCTACGTGATCCTGTTTTTTTTGGGGTTTTTTTTCTATTTAACTCTTGTGTCCGTAAGTCAAGATATGAACATTAATAACAGACAAATCACTTGCCTCCGTAGCGCGGTGAGCATGAACAAATTAAACCCCAGAATGACAACAAAAACGGGAGAAATAGGCCATGACAAGATGTATAGTGAAGAGGAAATGAATGATCGCTGTTATTTCATAGAATTAGACAAAAATATATCACAGTTTCTGGGACGATCACAAAAACAGTGGAGTGGAACAGTAAAGAGCTGTGGCTGATCCTCACAACATTTACATGGATTTATTCTGGTGTAATGCTCTTGCGGCCTTTACCTTCATGTAGTACCTTCATGTAGTACCTCCATGTAATACCTTCATGTAGTACCTTGACCCATGTCTGTATTATCCTCACAGTGGTAATAAGGCTGTAATAACTCTATGGTTAGTCCTCCCGCTCGTATCCTGTCACGTCCCTGAAATAAACTATCTCCTGCTCCGACGCCTCATCAGCTACGCCCGATGACCCAGTGTGGAGCGCATATGGTCGATATATTTGTAAAATCCAAATGCAAAATCGAAACACTGCTAAAATCTGATGCAGCTTAACTTAACAAGTAACAGATCGCGTAGGGACTTTCCTCTGGCCAATGGGGTTTCTACATTGTTGTCCTTTCCTGCATTATTTGCGGTGCAGTGCCACCTCAGGTGAGGGCTATATTCTGTTTTCTCTTGGTTCGGTTCGTTTGAGCTGAAATGCGGTGAAAACATGATCCGTGCCAAATGAAAACGGCAACAATGTTTCGACCTTAGCCCCCAATCGAGCCAGTTAGCCAGACTAACAGGTGTGAGAACGGCCGCAATCTAAAGTGACTTGAGCTTTATGTCGACAATATGAAATGATTTGAACATTTGTGTTTCTTGCAGCTCTTTATGTTTATGTTAGATATGTTTTAGTTAGGGTCATTTTTTTGTCTGTTTGAAAATACCAGATTTTGTGCATTGTTTAATTGTTTATTGTTTTGTCCTTCCAATTACATCAACTTCAAATTATGAATCAGATGCCACATCCCGACAGTTACTCTTTCAGTTACTCTTACTTGAGTAGTACATTTCCCAAACACTTTTTACTCTTACTTGAGTAATTTCTTGGACCACTACTTTGACACTTTTTATCTTACTTGAGTAATTTCTTGGACCACTACTTTGTACTTCTTTTGAATAATATTATTTTGAAGTAACGTTACTCTTACTTGAGCACAATTTTTGGCTACTCTGCCTCCTCTGTTGGATACACAGAAGACAGTGGATGGGCGGATGGGTGAAGTTGTACTGGCTTTAAAAATATAGAGGAGCACTTTAGAATGACCTTAGTCTAGTTACTATATAGTAATAGTAGATATATAGTGGTGCTAGTTTTAATAAGAGTTTAAAAATGATCTCACTTCAACATGGGGAATGTAGTTTTGGAGTTACAGTACGATTCTGGGCTTTGTGTGTAATGTTTTGGTCATTAGATGTTGTCTTAAGTTTCATAGATGCTCTTCCCACTTGGACAATCTGCTCTGTGTTTGTAATGAGACAATATTAAAACAATACGATCTACAGCAAAGAAGCATAAATCATGTGAGGAAGACTCTTTTGTAAAATCAACTGTGTAAACATGAATGGATCTGCCACAGTGACACTGCCGATGACACAAACACATTAAACGTTATAAGACATAGAGGGTCCCTTGGGTGCTCTGTCATTAGTGAACACTGGCCTCAAGTGACTCCAGTTTTAAAGATTCTTCCAGGACTGACGTGTTTGGAATAGTTGAGCACACATTTTTAATGATGCAACAAAAAAAAAAACAGGAATTTTGCCTTTTGAAGACAGCAGATAGACAAATAGGTGTTCTTTACATGTTCATCACATTTGACAAGATATGAAGAGTTCCTGGGACCGATGGTCGGCTGCGGCTGCCAAGGCCTGTCCCATGGGCTCTAGAGGGTTGTTGTTTGGGCCTCATCTTCCCTGGGTCCTGTGTCCTGGTGGAGGGTTGGTGTTTGGGCCTCATCTCTCCTTGGGCCCTGTGTCCTGGGGGAGGGATGGTGTGGGGAAGATGTGGAGGTAGGGTGGAAGGGCATGTGGATTTGTGTTTTAATGACTGTAAAGCTCTTCGTGTTACTTTTCTGTATGAAAAGCACTTTATAAATAAAGTTTGAATTGATTTGAAGAGTAAATATCCACCTTGAAGCACATGTGTCTGTAATTATTGGATTTGTGATGCTTCATGAACTAAACCTAAAATGTAATTGTCAAGTGGCTGTGGCCCTCTACATTTTTGGTTCTGTCCAGAATAAATGTAATGCATGTTTATTACGTAATCATTAGCATGTATTCTAAGTTTGGCGCTAATTGCTGATGTTAATAATTGACATAAAACAGTGCTAAAAGTGGTGATGTTTTGTATCGAGGCTCGGGTGTTACTCACGTGTGCTTATCAAAAAGCCCTGGTTTGTCATAGTTTGTGATGTTTTGAGGCTAACGCTAACTATCCCTTTGAAAATACATTGGACCTTACGTTTGGAATGTAGGCGTTCTGTTCACAAACACAGGAAGGGTCTGTTTACCCCAAGATTCTATGGCATTTATCTATTTATCTATTATCCATCTATCTATCTATCTATCTATCTATCCATGCATTTATTCAATTACAGTTGCTAAATAAAACCTGGAAAATCATTCATTCTCTCTATGTTGCCATTCCACAGATCTGACCTGTAACTTGGGCTTATCATCACATCACATCACATAACCTGCTCGTCTCCATGTAGATATGTTTAATACCATACTGTGCAGCATTCCAGTTAAACCTACAACATCTCCATGGAAAGAAGCAGGTGATGGACCTTCCAACGGAAAAGTTACATACTGCACCTTTAAACCTTTTAGTTGAGATTAACATGAGTTTTAATATGTTCATTTCTTATTCATGTATTTGTGCAATGCCAGTATTTTAATGTGACAGTGGAAACACACACACACAAGAGTAAACACGGTAGTACAGACTGAGGACAGACAGCTGTTGTTCGCCTCTGGTTAAACTGGTCTGTTGGGTTGATCAGTCATGTCACTCTTGGTGTCTTCTGCGTTTGTTGAGTTCACAAAGCTGAAAAAGTGAAAAAGTCATTGGATACTTTAGACCATTCTGTTTGGAACCTGGCATTATTACAGTGTTTTGTGCATTTTGAAGGAGTGGAAACAAAACTAAACCAGGACTAGACCAAGATTAAAACAGGTCTAGACAGGACCAAATCAAGTCTACATCAGGACTAAACCCATCCAAAGCAAGTGTGAACGCAGACCTATTGTGCTTGTGTCTGCTCTGTAGTTATAATCTCTGACACTCGTGGATCATTATGTTAGAATTTGCACATTTTTAAATAACAACATTAATCTAAAACGAAAAACAAGTCCACTTACTTGTGTGTTAGAAAACTGCGGTGCCCAATGGGAGCTGACGTTGCCGTAAATGTGATCACAACAAAGCGCCGCATTCTCTTGGTGCCCTCTGTGGATAGCTGCACATCACACAAGTGAGTAACAGATTTTTTAAAATTTGTAATAAAACGACGAATCCTACAAGTATCACCAATTAAGAAAATGAAATTGGAGAACAAAGTGAGAAAATGGGGGTTGATCGGCCAAAATGGCGTCTTGAAAATAAGAGATTAACGATTGTTTAAGCAAGAACAGGTCTGATTTAAAGTCACAGTATGTAACTTTTTTCCTTCAAAATAGACTAGTTTATTGCACTGAAAATCATAGAAAAACATGAATCCTTATTGTGAATCTGCACAAACTTACTGCTTGTTTCCATGGAAATGTTGTTCCTTTGGCATTTTTCCACAGTGTGGCTATCTGGGAAGTACGGTCTTAACTTTCCACTTCATTGGAATCATGCAAGTCATGTGCCACCTCCAAAGTTGCACAATGTACCTTTAACAAAACAGTTGAAGTTTTGATTGGCTTGTGATTAGATGAAGCTGCCAGTCAATCGTTTCTTAGATCAGTAATAATAACGTAAATGGTCTGGAGTTTTGGGCTCTCGTAAATCTTTTTCACAAGGAGCAGCAGCAGGTCGGGTCAGGCATAAAAATGTGAATGTGGCTCATTTTGGTCCACAACAAAACAAATCAAATAGACTATAACCAGTTTGTCCAGAGGCTCCAGCTGAAAGACAGGCAGCCCAAACAGACACATATGTACCACTACTAGTACTACTACTACTACCACTACTACTACCTCCAGAATTCACACGTTTCCATGAGTATACAGTATATATTCAGCATTCAGTATATATTCATCCTATGACCAAACATATCCTCTATAGACATCACGTGACACTACTAGGTCATGTTACAGGTCAGATCTGTGGAGAGGCCGAACCCACTGATAGTAAGAATGCATGTTTCTCAAGGTATTTTTGAGCAGTAAAAACACAAGAGATAGATAGATGCTAGATAGCTATGTTAAATGCCATACTGCCAACAGCACCCTCAACCTCACTGTTAGTGTCACTACTTTCTGTCCAGATGTATCTCTAAGAGGTTTTTGCAGAGTCACGTTAAAATGAATAAATATTTAAAGATGAGACAGTGGACAGGGAGCTGCGGGTGGATGTCACTGACAACATGTTAAACACTATCAGAGGTGGGACCAAGTGCCTCCAGTCTGAATCAAGTCCCAAATCAAAGACAGATACAGTGGGGCAAAAAAGTATTTAATCAGCCACCAAGGTCTCCCACTTAAAAAGATGAGAGAGGCCTGTAATTTTCATCATAGGTAAACTTCAACTATGAGAGACAGAATGAGAAAAAAAAATCCAGAAAATCACATTGTCTGATTTTTAAAGAATTTATTTGCAAATTATGGTGAATGTATGTGGTCAATAACAAAAATTCATCTCAATACTTTGTTATATACCCATTGTTGGCAATAACAGAGGTCAAACGTTTCCTGTAAGTCTCCACAAGGTTTTTACACACTGTTGCTGGTAGTTTGGCCCCTTCCTCCTGCAGATCTCCTCCAGAGCAGTGATGTTTTGGGGCTGTCACTGGGCAACACGGACTTTCAACTCCCTCCAAAGATTTTCTAACGGGGTTGAGATCTGGAGACTGGCTGGGCCACTCCAGGACCTTGAAATGCTTCTTACAAAGCCACTCCTTCGTTACCTGGGCGGTGATTTTGGGATCATTGTTATGCTGAAAGACCCAGCCACGTTTCATCTTCAATGCCCTTGCTGATGGAAGGAGGTGATTTGTTCACACCAAGCTGCTGACCTATTGCAGATTCAGTCTTCCCAGCCTGGTGCAGGTCTACAATTTTGTTTGTGGTGTCCTTTGACAGCTCTTTGGTCTTGGCCATAGTGGAGTTTAGAATCTAACTGTTTGAGGTTGTGGGTGTCTTTTATACTGATAACGAGTTCAAACAGGTGCCATTAATACAGGTAACGAGTGGAGGACAGAGGAGCCTCTTAAAGAAGAAGTTACAGGTCTGTGAGAGCCACACTGTAAGTCCAAGTCAAGTCTCCAAGTCAGTGGCCCACAAGTCCTCTGCTCTGAGCTTCAAGTCATTTCAAGTCTTTAAACCAAAGTACTAAATACAGCTTATTTTTTTGCAATTCATTTGCTTTTTAAACTAAGTTGTTCTACTTTAAAAAGTTTTTGGTAACAAATAGGGATGTAACAATATCCAAATCTCATGGTATGATATTGATTGTGATATTTTAGAGAGGCTAACCGTACTGTAGATATACTACTGTTTACTTTTAAAAAAAACCTTAGTGTGAATCATTACTGTCATGATCCAAAGAATTAAGATTCAAGTCATCAAGTCATCTCAAGTCACAGGGTTCAAGTCAAGTCTCAAGTGATCAGCCTTCAAGTCCAAGTCAAGTCCCAAGTCTTAGTCCATTTTTTTAAGTCAAGTCTCAAGTCATTAAAATAGTGACCCTAATGCTAATTTTGAAGCATAATAAATAAAACTACACCACAAACTGAAGCATTCTACATTTTAAAATAACTGGATAGTCTTTATTTTAACTAATTTGAATTTTAATAGGTTGTTTATTTTGTGTTTTCTGATTTGAATAAAAGTGACCATTAGCTTTGAGACACAGTGAGCTAGCTAGCATGCAGCTGTGCACAAAGCCTCTTATTCAAACATTTCAGACTCTACACGTAGGGTTCAAAAATATCACATAGCCTTGTACTTTTTTAAAGTGATCCATGTGGGGTTCAACAGTATACATGGCCATTTTAACTCAGATTTCATTCACAGCTGTCCATTTTCCCAAACTCCAACTTCACAAATATAATTAAAATACCAAAACTCCCTTTTAACAAGAGCGACCCGAGCGCAGGCTGATGCAGTGTACTTTGGCAGATCGTGCTCTTCGTTCTGGGAGAGTACACGATAAAACAGAAACAGAACAGAAATGATTTAAGTGTAAGTACATTTACATAAGGCTTTTTCAGCACCTCCTAAACATGAGAACACACATAATAACGATGATGGCTGGATCTGATTGGACGACATTCATTTGGACAAAGTTGTGGAGTAAAATGCGCCCCCATCTATCAGAGCGGACAGGGTCAACACAGAGGAGAGGAGGGGGCTCCACCTAATCTATGGATGTTTATTAGGCTTTAATATCACTGCAAATACACCATAATGAGAGAAAATATAAAGTATTTTAGGTATTTGAAATGTGTACTTACTAAGGTTTTGTTTAATCTCTGTAGTATCACTCATATTATGAACATTCATTTAGAATTAAAGATACACAATGTACATGGAGATATTATTGCTTTACCTGGAATATTCCATAGTATGGCATTAAATTTACCTTTCTTTGAGGATACTACAAGGTGAAGTTACAGATCAGACCTGTCAAGAGGTGAGCCCACTCACCGTGTTTTTCAAGGTATTTATTTAGCCATGAAACCTGTAATTGAATAGATGCAAGATAAAGCAGTTTAATGCCTTACTGTGGAAGATTGGACCCAGGCAAAGCAGTAACATCTCCATGGAAACAAGCAGATCGCCACCAGAAAAGTCACATCGTTAAGGCTAAAATTAGACTGGTAGATTAGATTTAATGCAAGTAAATATGCAAATTCTTAAGTTATCAAAGCTGCCAATATGACCATTAGCTGCCACTAATAAACCACATTCATACATAGGCAAAGTGGGTGAAGTGTCTTGCCCAAGGACACAACTTTATTCAGCGATATAGAGCAGGGTTCGAACCAGCTATTCCATCTTACATGGTTGCTACATCAACTAGCCATGTATATACGTTAGGGTTGCCAAAAGTATTGCAAATCAGCTACTAATTGATACTAAAACTAGAATCAAAACTAGATACTCATTTGAGCAGGTATCAACACTAAAAAGTCCCATTCCTGAATATCTTTAGAATGATCTTGAGCTGTATCAGAACAAGTATAAGACACATAGCGTTGAAACCAGGACTTTACATACACATATAAAAAGACACATACGCTTTTTTTCTCACTATCTGACTTGAAATCAGACTAAACTTTTCCTGTTTTAGGTCAGTTAGGATTAACACATTTATTTCTATTTGCTAAATGCTAGAATAATGAAATAGATTTTTTAGACATTTTTTTCATTACTTTCTTCAAAGTCAGAAGTTTACATACATTTCATTAGTATTTGGTACCATTGGCTTTAAACTGTATGACTTGGGTCAAACGTTTTGGATATCCTTCCACAAGCTTCTCACAATAGTTGGCAGGAATTTTGGCCCATTCCTCTTGACAGAACAACCCCACAACACGATGCTGCCACCCTCATATTTCACAGTTGGGATGGTGTTCTCAGACTTGCAAGCTTCCCCCTTTTTCCTCCAAATGTATTGATGCTCATTATGACCAAAAAGTTAAATTTTAGTTACGTCAGACCACAGGACATGTCTCCAAAAATTCAGGTCTTTGTCCCTGTGTGCATTTGCAAACTGTACTCTGGCTTTTTTATGTTTCTTTTGGAGTAATGTCTTCTTCTTGCAGAGTGGCGCTTCAGCCCATGTTGGTACAGTACTCGTTTCACTGTGGATAATGACACACTCTTACCACCTTCAGCAGCATCTTCACAAGGTCTTTTGCTTTTGTTCTTGGGTTGATCTGCACATTTTGGACCAAAACACGTTGACCTCTGGGACACAGAACCCATCTCCTTCCTGAGCTGTATGATGGCTAGATATTCCCATGGTGTTTATACTTGCATATAATTCTTTGAACAGATGACCGTGGCACCTTCAGGCATCTGGAAATTGCACCCAAGGATGAACCAGACTTGTAATTCTTTGAACAGATGACCGTGGCACCTTCAGGCATCTTGGAAATTGCCCCAAGGATGAACCAGACTTGTTCTTTTGACTTTCGCATGATGTTACATAAAGAAGCAATGTGTTTGAGGTGTGCCTTCAAATATATCCACAGATGTGTCTCTAATTAACTCGAATATTGTCAATAAACCAATCAGAAGCTTCCAAAGACGTGACATCATCATCTGGGTTTTCGCAAATATATACCTACCTGGACCACCGAGGAATTATACAGATATAAGGCCACATGGTAATATAAAAGAAAGTACTACCATTTAAAATCACAGTATATTGAATATATAATATATAAGAAAGAATGTTTTTATTATCATGGTGGTACTGGAATCGGTATATTCTATTCCTTAGTATCAAAATCAAGTTTGAAATTTTTGTTTTACTATGAAAACCCTCAAAATTCCTGTCATTTTAGTTTCCACGGTTGCCAGTGTAATTCCACCACTGCACCAGTTTGAGCAGACCACCAGAGCAGGCCTACAGCATTCTATTTTCTCTGCACTGGTCTGAGGAGCTGCAGCGCGGGGGGCTGTGAGAACCTAAAATACTGCGGTCACTGTGGAAGCAGCATAAAACATACAGAAACAATAACACACGCGGTTCTCAGGGCGCCATGTTTGTGAGTTGGTACATTCCT
>KN481450.1:12238-25488 GCA_000787095.1 Periophthalmodon schlosseri
TCCGATCTCCAGTCTTTCGGGTTTGGACAGGACTTTGGGAGAGGAGAGAGGAGTCTGGGGGTAGATATTGTGGTTTTGGTTGGCAGTGGCAGGCAGCTAAAGAGGAGAAGGTTTGGTTTCTAGTTTAGTTATGGAGAGAATGCACTGAGAAATCCCATTGTGTGCTTAATAAATTGACCAATAAATAATAGATATAGTTGTCAGGAATAATCTGTGTTAGTAAAGAAGACAGGGTGAGCCTTGTCTTCACCACAGCAGCAGCAGTGCTGGGTTTGGGTTAAAAAGCTTAAAGCAAAATGTGTCTTGCCCCAGTACAGATATACTGTATAACGAGCTCTTGAGGTCAGACCAAGTCAGCTGTTTGCCGCCTGTATCTAATTATAAAGAGTATTATTGTCCAGTAATCAGGAAGTGCAGTGTTAGCATGCTAGTTGTTGTTAGCTATACTCTGATAACAATACTCCCCTCTGTCCACTAATTTATATCACATTTTTTAACTATTAGTTTTTACAGCACAAAATGAAAAACATACCTTCTTGTGAGTGGGCCGCACAGATTTGACTCGTAATCAGCATCATATTTTTTAATTTATTTTATTTATTTGATTGGGACAATGCATTTTAATGAACAGACATGATACAACATGAATGTAAACATATTGGATTATAGCTAAAGGCTAATTTCCATCCTTAGTCCCAAGGGCTGGGGTCGCAACAGCAGCAGAAGAAGAAGAAAACAAGAAAACATGAAAAATCAAACTTTTGTTACATCCAGTTGAGAGAAAAGTTCAGACATCTTCCCTGTTTTACAAAAGCTCAAAGCTCTGACCTTCTGCTGGTTCTTCACAAACTAAACAGTCTGTACTGACGCTAAAATTGTCTGAAGTTCATCTGTTGGCGTTGCCATGTTTGTTTTGGTTTATTTGAACGCGTCACCTTTGGCTTCTTCACAAACCTCCATTGAAACCTGTCCTTGGTCCTCCAGCTGCTGGTCGAATTTGAACCTTACAGCGAGAGTATCTCAAGATGGATTCTCATGAGTTTGCAAATATCGCGCAAATCCATCCTTCTGTGCAAGGTTTTATGCCTAATGCCATACTGTGGAACATTCCAGGCTAAGCAACATCTCTGTGGAGACAAACATGTGTCATATCCTCTATGTTTAAAAAAGTCAGTTGAGTAAAATACACAGAGCCTTTAACACAGGCAGAAGTTTGAAGACAACTCATGTTTTGTTTCTTTCTCTCCTCTCTCCTTTTGTTTCCCTAAAAAACACTGCACCACGCCAAGAGCTAAAACAATACCAGAGAGCTCCAACTCCACCGGGGTTTAAACAATGCCATCCATCACAAAGAGAGGCTAACGCCGACTAGCATGTCCAGTAATACTCTACATGAGAAGTGCTAACAGAGTAATGAACACACGCGGCCAGGGACTTTAGCTAAACATTACCGAGAACTATGCAGGGCCTGTCCGCACCATTTTCTGGAGCCAACCCAAAAACTGTTTTAAAACATTATGCTTGTGCCTTGGTTTGTCCCCTGGGTCGATGCAAAAGAGACCAGCTCCGCGGATACATTACAGTTCAATTAAGATAAAACTGCTGTTGTTTCATGACGTCATTCGCACTTGTTGGGATTGGATCAGCCGGGAGGACGTAAGCAAAAGCAATGGAAATACAGATCTGTATCAATTGTAGTTGTAAGTGGGGTTGTAAATTAGATTAGAGAGTGTTATGTGTAGTCACTGGGGGCTTAGGGTCTCAAATGTGAGAAAATACTGAATGAACAAGTCACAAAATGTATAGAGCCATAGTTTAGTTTGGGATCCAGAATACAAACTTCTCCAATACTTAACAAAGATGTGAGTTATCTTCCGAAGTTCAGATGGGCATGATTGACAGGTGGATTAGCCAATCAGGGACATGTACGGTCCGCCAGTGTCAAAACAAATATGGATGCTTACGAGGAAAAAGAGAAAGAAAAAAAATTCACAGGGGACTGAAAAATATTGTGAAAGAATCAATGAACAAAGCACTAAACTCTGTTCATCTGAAATGAGAGAAGTTTTTTCAAAATGATGGGTGACCAATGAGCTTCTTTGTTTCACATGTCCATAGACTAAAGATATATAAAGAAGTGGATTAAGTGAGTGTGACGTTAACCATATTGTTCGGCTCCAGTTAAATGAAGCTCATCGAGGCTAGAGCAGTTATAGGGGCCAATTTGGAGCTGAGTTGCATATTTGGAATTCTAACCGCGAGTATCATAGCAGCCAAAGAGCCAATCCGGAGCAAGGCAGTTGAAGGTAACGACCCTTCCCGCCCACACCACTGGTTTAACAGGGAGTGGGCACTTTTAGCAACACTGTCAACCAAACCTGTTGCTAACGCTAGCGGAAGTGACCTCTGGGAAAGAAGGTACCTGATTTGTCTGATATTAATGTTCATATCTTGATTTACGGATACAATAGCGAAATAAAAACACCAGGATCATGTAGAGCGGATTAATACGGACATTTTAAGACCAAAATGACGAGTCTGACAGCAACAGTTATGGAGAGAGGGGCCACAGTTTTCCAATCTAAAGTGAATTGGAGCCAGATGGTGCCAGAAGCACACCCATGCTCACTTCTTATCTTGTCTATGCATGTATCACTGAAATAAACAAATCTGATTGGACGATCTTGTTTGAGTCTGGCTTGAGGCGCATCAGAGTGTGGACCAGACTGATCCCTCTCTATAAATACAGAGATCATTGTGGACTCGCAGGCAAAACTTTAATCTGAATACTTATATTGCAGGTATTTGACTTGCTTACATTTATAAAGGCGATGGCTCAGGTGGTAGAGTAGAAATCTCAAAACTGGAGGTTTAGGAGGTTGGTGGTTCAATCCCAGCTCTCAGTGTATATTCTGTAATGTGTGTCCTTGGGCAAGACACTCATGACTCACTTTGCATATGAATGTGGTGTTTGACTGAATATTTGGTGGTAGTCGGAGGGGCTGTTGGTGCAGATTGGCAGCCATGTTACTCCTGGTCCATTACAAGGCATCTGAAGCAGTGGTAGCTTTTGAAAATGTATCATTTAATTAACATAAAAAGTGCAGAAAAAAATGTTTAAACAAAATGGACTCTTGTAAGCTTTGAGCCACGTTATAATGCTGTTACATCAACAAAAACATACCTGGAGTTGTGTTTTGTTTTATTCACACATATTTGAGTAATCCTGCATTATTAGCCTGTCTATATCTCCAAAGCTCAAAATGCTTTGTTCCACCTTGTGATGTAATTAAGTGGTAGTTTTCAAGTTAACAGCTCCTTTTACCTTCAGTTCAGTAGAGATTGGCAATTCCAGGGCTGAGATCATCCATGATTCTAGTGAAGGTGTATAGAGTTTAAAAACACAGTGGAGCACTTCCTGTATTACCACATGACATCACAAGGTGTAAGAGTGTAACAGAGTGTTTCAGATAAGCTGGTTTGTTGATATGCATGTTAGACAGTATGCTCAGTATTCTAGTTTGTAGACTTTTAACATAATCATCTTTATCGCCATATCACCCACCTCTGTGTGACAAAATGAACACTACCATATACCTTCTCTCTGTTCTCGCTGCACTTGTCACATTTACTGGTGCACTGTGGGTCATGGAGCTTGGACTCTGCCCCCTGCCCCTCTTGCCCCTCCTGACCCCTGCCCCAAATCGCCGTTATCGTCTTGGACAAACACAGAGGGTCGGCCCCACTCCCAACAGCCTGATCCACGGACTCAACTCTCCACTACTACTCTAAGTAAGAGCACTGTTCAACAAGTCCCTCTTTGATAACATTACAGCCACAAGCTAGCTAGCATTAGCCAACAGTTTTTTGATTAGTCACTCTCACCGTGTAAAATCATGCTCCTAAACAGGACCATGAACGCTCGGATTGATCACAGGCTCTTGAAAATGTGCTGTTTAAATACATTTTATATTTTTTTCTTTAGTTTTCAGACAATCTTAAAACCATTTTGCTAATGTGTGCATTGTGTCACCATGGTAACTGCTGAACATTCCACCATAGACAAACATACAGAGCACACCTAGCGTCACAGCAAAGTATCAATAGCTACATTATTACTTCAGAAAAGTTCTCAGAAACAAGTGAAAAGTGTGGATTGATAATGGAACACATAAATCCTTAAGTTAAACGTATCTCCATGGAGACAAGCAGGGGGAACCACCTGGCCAAGTTACCGGTCAGATCTGTGGAAAGGCTCACACAAAAATATAGGCTTTTTAAGAAATTTCTAAGCAATTAAAACCTCAAATGGAAAAAAAAGGCATAACATATCAAGTTACAAGTACTTGGGGACATCTCAGGCTAAGTAATCTCCATGGAGACAAGGAGGTAGCTGATCCCCCAGAAAAGTTACGTAGTATACCTTTAAAAATAAAAAATAAAAAATAAAAAGGTTCAGGAAATACATGCTTTTGAATCTTGTTATATTGTCAAAATGAAGCTTTTGTCAGTTATAGACTAGAGGCGAGATAGTATAGTCCAAAACCACAAAATAAAATGCAGTAAATATAGAGATATAAAACTAAAGTTACTCTGGTAAATGTGTAACTCTCCAGCTCAGGGTGGGGCAGGTTTATGCGTCCTCTCCCTGAGTAAACCACACAATTGGCTGAACTCGGACTAAGTTAAAGGCGCTGTACCTGATTTTTACTGTGTTAAAAAAAAGCAGAACTAGTTCATTTTGCAGTGGTCCAAGTTATTCCTCACTTACCTTATGTGTTCCAAGCATCCTGATTATTCACCTAGATGAGTTTATCAGCGCTTTTCACAACTTTCTGAGACCAGGCACGGTAAAGTTAACAACAACTAGCATGCCACTTGCATTTCCTGATTATCAGACAATAAAACACTTTTTAATTAGATACATGAACTTATTTTGACCTCAAGAGCAGCTTATACAATATATCTGTACAGGGGCGAGACAAATTTTGCTCAAAAATTGGAAGAAAAGAAAAAAAGACGGAAGAAATTTTGCCGAAAGAAATCGGGTGTAGGCCCTTTAACACTTTTAAAAGTGTTTATTTTCTGTCAGCTGTTTAAATGTTTCATAGTTCCAAACAAAAGTTATAGTTTTTGATCATAGTTATCAAAGTTAGCTGTTTTACATATGAAGTCAGCGTTCACTGAACTCACTCACTCTTCCAATTATTCAGTGAGTAAGTATTTATTAGGAAAAACGTTTATATTCAAGTAATTTTTTAAGTAAATTTGATCACACAAATCTCAAAATGAGGTTTGTCCAAAGTACATTTCCTAAAGCCCCTTCAAGACTACTATCTAGGCATGCTCAGTTTGAAAAAAAAAACCCAAAACATGGCAAATGTAGTAAGGCTCCGTGACCCTCCTCAGTTTCACTTCCCTGATCGACTTAAGGAGGTTTTCACTAAAGCTGAGTCTGCTTCCTGCTGCAGCGCTCACAAATCCTACTCGGCAAAATGTAAAAGTGGAATAACAAAAAATTAAGGAAGTTTTCATCTGAAACTTTCAAGATGTTTAACTGAAAGGAAAAAAGAGTGTTTTCTAATAGTGCCAGTGGCCAATATTTATCATACAGAAGTCAAGGAGCAGTTTGTGAACTAAGACTGGAAAAGTTTAGAATTTCGGGAGGTTGGGCTGAGTTCTAAAAAGTAATCCCTCCATATCTGTACAAAAATGTGTATCCAAAAGTAGGCCTGTCACGATAACACATTTTGAAGTTTGATATATTGCTGAAGTAAATATTGACAATAAACAATAATATTGAAACAAATTCACGCATAGCCTGTATAAAGAAGTGGACTAAGTGATTGTGACATCACCCGTAGCGTTTGGCTCCAGTCAAATGAAGCTCATCGAAGCTAAAGCAGTTATGGGGCGAATTTGGACAATCCGGCACTGCTGGTTTGGCAGGAGGCGGGTACTCAAATCAAGTCAATCAAACCTGTTGCTAATTACATTATGATTCTGTTCAAAGTTCACATTTTAAATATATCCAATTAGACCATTAACATCTGAGAAAAGACTGAACATGCTAAAGTAAAACTAAAATCCCATGCAGAGCTCGAAACTACAGGGCTGTTTTTTTGGGGGGGGGTTTTGTGTGTTTTTTTTTTACATAATAAGACAAGTTTTTTGTACTTTAAGCCACCTTATGTAACTTTTTAGCCAAAACTGAAAAACTTGCATCCTTACTGTGAGCGGGCTTGCATCTCCAACATGACACTGACTGGGTCTGGAGCTGGGCCTCCTCCTGTGTTTCCATGGTAATTTGTCCCTCTGGCTATAATCTTCCACAGTATGGCATAAGACGTATCTATCTCCATGGGGAATGTTCCAAAGTATGGTTTTAACTTTCTATTTCTATGTAATTATGCAGGTGACTTGCCACCTCCAGAAAGTTACATACTACACCTTTAAAAAATTGAACTTTTTTTTAATTTGCTAAACAAACATTAAAATTGTGTTTTCAGTCGCTGCTCTAATCCCCATGTTCAACTATCTTTTCCATGTCATCCCAAATGACTTGCAAACATGAGTGTTGGGTTTTCCTGTAGCGTTCCCGTGTGTGTGTGTGTGCAGGGGTCAGCAGTGTCCAGTGTTTTCTCCCTGTAACATATACCCCGCCTGCTCTGTGTCTCCCTAACACTGAAGAATGTGCACTGCTCCCATCTGCCTGTCCAATGAAACAGGAATGCTCCTCTGGTTTATCTTATCTGTGTTTACTGTAAGCACCATCGCGTTTTCTGTTGACTTTTATAGATCGTCAAGAGCCGTGGACCTCCGCCAAGGCGCCGCACTGCACTCCGAGTTGGACCTGCAATCGGAGGGAGAAACATATTAAACTGGCTCTGAGACAAGTTCCTTCATAAGCCTCCATCATTTATTCTGTCTCTGATATCAACGTGTCAGGAGGAAACAGCTAAAAATGTGTAGAATGGATTGGCTTTCATATGTTAAAAGCTAAAAGTTACATCTGTCAACCGGACAAAAAGTCGTAAGAACGACGACGTTTCGCTGCTCATCCAAGCTGCTTCTTCAGTTCATGTTCATGTTCTTTCAAATGTTCTACTCCAAATCCTATTAAACGTGCGCTGCGTAACTTTTCCGATAGAGGGTACACCACCTGCTTGTCTCCAAAGAGATTTAATTGCTTGGCCTAAATGTTCCGTAATACAGAATTAAAGAGCCTGTACTATTTTTTCCCCATGTATTTGAGCAAAATGTGTCCTGGCCCAGTACAGATATATTGTATAAGCAGCTCATGAGGTCAAAATAAATCTGCTGTGTGCTGTCAACATCTAATTATAAAGCATTTTATTGTCTGATAAATAGGAGATGTGTGTTTGCATGCTAGTTGTTGTCAGCTTTACCGTCACGGCAAAACTCTAGTCTCTGAAAGCTGTGATGAGAGGTTATTAAACTCATCCTGGTGAATAATTAGGATGCTCTGAATGCATAAGGTAAGTGAGGAATTGCTCTGGACCACTGCAAACTGTTTAAAATGAACTAGTTCTTTTTTTTTTTTTACTTTTTTGAGATTGTAAAAATCTGATATAGTGCCTTTAATGTGTCTATCTAGCATTTATTTCATTTTGAGTGTTTTTACTGCTCAAAAATATCTTGAAATACATGCCTTCTTACTGTGAGCAGGGTCACCTCACCACAGATCTAACCTGTAACCTGGCCTGGTTGTGCCACCTGTTTGTGTCTATGGAAATAGATAACTTGAAGGTCACACTGTGGAACATTCAAGCCAAGGCAAAGCAATAACATCTCCATGGAAACAAACAAACAGAAAAGTTACTGAAAAACTACACCCCAACACCCATCCAGCTGCAAGATCAGAATCAAATCAAACCTCAGTTTGAATCATATCATCATATCAAGCAGAAGATAAAGACTCCTGTTATTTATGTAACACTTCCTCTGTAAACAACAAAATATCACTTTATGTAAAACATGCTAACTTGATTTAGCAACTCAGTTTAGACCTATAGAAACAAGCTCTGACATGCATGATGTTTCTATCAGTTTAACAGTTCAGTCTTCTCTCTTTTAGATAGATAAATAGATAGACAGACACTTTACTGATCCAGATGGAAATTCAAAGTTTGGCAGCAGCAACATTAAAGGGGTGGGGGTATTATGCAAAACTGATTTTTTTGAGCTTTCTACCATATTATAACGTTGCTCCCTCATCAAAAACATGCCTGAAGAAGTTTTAGATGTCTTCCATGCATGTTTGAGTAATTTAGTGATCTCTCCCAGGACCTACTAGCTGTAAGATTCTGTGCAAACCTCCACCCACAAGCCTATGTCACTCATGCTCCCACACAACAATTTTCCACAAAAGCAGGATACAAAACAATACACTACAACTTCATAAATCTGATGCGATGCGTAGTAGTTTCTGAAGGAGGAGTGACTTAGGGCAGGGAGCAAAAGGAGGGGCCACTCAGCGTGTCAAAAATGAAAGTGAAACTTATAAAACACATTAATGCGTTGTTATGTGTTAGCAGTTAATACCCCATAGAAGTAAAATACCCCCTCTTTAATACCCCATAGAAGTCAAATACCCCCTCTTTAATACCCCATAGAAGTCAAACACCCCCTCTTTAATACCCCATCGAAGTAAAATACCCCCTTTTTAATGCTCCTAGACAAGTTTAAAACGCCCACTCTGAACATAATCCTAGTCTTAAAACTTAAATCCTTGTTCACCTTCAAAAATAATCATTTCCCTCTCCACTTACTTCATTATGACAAACATGGTCAGACTGAAGTCTTATGCAAAAACACTATAGATTTACAACAATAGAAAACAAAGGCTCTTTGTAGCACCATGTTCTACCTCACATCTGAACCAAACTGATTCATCTACAGTTTCTATTGGTAAACTCGTCCCTATCCTCTGTCTAATCATTACCAATAAAATTTACACTGCGTTGTCTGCTCCTGTCAGTCCCAATGCTCCTCACATCTCTGCTTACCCCTAAAAACACTACACAAAGCCAGTTGCTCTGCCCAGATATTGTCACCACCGTCGGATTGAAACCTTAATGTAGAAATTCCCATCTTATTTTTCGGTTAACCACAAAACATTTGCTTCTGTCCAGGCCAGGATTTTTTCCACAAAGCGACAAGTCCCTCATCCCGACGTCCGGAGCCATGGAGGAGCCGGCTTCTTCCCTGGCATCAACGTTCGGTATTTTAAGGTTTGTGTAAAGAATACTCAACAATGTTTTTGCTTCTAATTGGCCTGTTTGGCATAGAAAAGTCCAGGCTAAGGATTGGATAAGACCACAAAAGCGGTGTAATTTAGTGCACATAAGATGTTATTACGTGAATGGGTTAGAGTACAGTGTTATATTTGAATGAGTGATGATTTTGAGCTTGTATGAATGCATTGTTGCAGATTTGCTGATTCAGGAGTGGGAGGGGATGGGGGGCAGAGACAGCTCCTGTATGCACACTCCTACACTACTGTTTATCAGAGCGAAGGACCAGACGACTCCACTCAAACCCATGGAGACAGGTCCACTTCCTCTGGATGAGTTTAAATATACTCCAGACAAAATGCAGCTTGATAACTGTAGAGTAAGTTACTGTCAAATGTCTTATTTTAGAGTGTGGCAGTAGCTCAGCTGCTAGAGTCCTCTGATCCAAAGGTTGGCGGTTCAAATCCGGCTCCTGACCTAAGCATAGTTGGTAGTTATCCTAGTGCTATTCCAGCTCCCACAGATGAATGCTGTCGTTGTGTTCTTGGGCATGACACTTAAACAACTTCTCCCCAGTGTCTGTGTACACTGGTGTCTGAATCATAGACTGTATATATAAATGGACATAGCTAACCTGCCAGCCACCGTGTTCCAAATAGGAAGCGAGCATGGGCGCACTTCTGGCTCCATAGACTCCAATTCACTTTACACTGAAAAACTGTGGCCCCTCTCTCTGTAACTGCTGCAATAAGCCTCGTCATTTTGGTCTTAAAATGTTCGTATTAACTCGCTCTACATGATCCTGGTGTTTTTATTTTGTCCGTGAATCAAGATATGAACATTAATAATAGAGAGATTAGGCGCCTTCTTTCCCTGAGGTTGCTCCCACTAGTGTAAGCAACAGGTTTGATTGATAGCGTTGCACCGCGGGTCTAGCAGGGAGCGGAAGGGGTGTTACCTTCAAAAGCCTTGCTCCGGATTGGCTCTTTGGTTGCTATGATTCCTAATGATTCCTAATGATTCCAAATTCGCCATTCCAGCATGTTGGAACCTTACGACTTGAGCTTTGGGAGCTGCGACCCAACAAAGAATCACACTGTCCCCATAGACATGAGGAGCGCCACTACAAATAATCACTAATCACAAGAAATGCTACTTGGGCCACACCTCCCTGAACACGTGGAGACCCATCAGGCTAAAAAGCTGGTTAAAGGTCTTCTAGATATCCATTGGTGCTTTGACCCCAACAGGTACAGAGGTCAGCAAAGATTAAAGCAGATTATGAGATCATTTGAGATTTGATTGGTTAGGAAGCAAAGGTAGCGAACTCTGATTGGTTGACGGAAAAAAACAGGTGAACAAGGTATAACTAAAAACACTTCAAAACGAGGCCATTATTGTTCAAAATAGTGTTTATGATTAAAGGTCCTACATTATGCAACATTGACTGTTGTGAGCTTTAAGTCATGTCATTATCTCCTCAAAAACATAATTGGAGTTGCATTTTGTTTCATTCACACATGTTTCAGTAATCCTGGTTTATTAGTCTGTTTACATCTCCAAAGCTCAAAATGCTCTGTTCCACCTTGTGATGTCACCAAGCAGTAAATGGTCACATTTTTATACAGCGCTTTTCCACCTTCAAGACACTCAAAGCACTTCACATCAAGGAACCACTCACCCATTCACACACACATTCATACACCAGTGTACACAGACACTAGGGGCAAAGTGGATTAAGTGTCTTGCCCAAGGACACAACAACAATAGCATTCATCTGTGGGAGCTGGAATCGCAAGGCCAACCTATGGGTCAGTGGATCTGACACTCAACCAGTGATGTTTATGTCGAGAGTAGGATTCAAACTGCCAACCTTCAGATCAATGGACAAGCACTGAGCTGAGCTCAGCTGAGCTATAGTCGCTACTGCCAGTAGTTTACAAGTTCACAGCTACTTTTACCTTTAGTTCAGTAGAGAGTGACAATTCCAGGGCTGAAATCATCCAAATGATTCTAGTTAAGGTGTATGGAGTTTAAAAACACAGTAGAGCAGTACCATCACAAGGTGGAACAGAGTGTTTTCCGTTTGAGAGAAGAACTCAGCCTAAATATGAAGGGTTTGTGTGTTAAACATGTATGAATGAAACAAAACACAACTCCAGCTCCTCATGTTTTTGATGAGGAAACAACATTATAACACATGAAACAAACACAACTCCAGCTCCTCATGTTTTTGATGAGGAAACAACATTATAACACAGATCAGAAAATAGTGTAATATGGGCCTTTAACCTTTAACCTTATTAGCCTGGTTTTATGCAGAACGACAACTACTTACTCAACTATTTTGGGGGTCATTAATACCATGTAAAAATGTAATAAGTCTTTTTTGGTTTGCAGTTGTGTAATCCGTTACCCCACATAGATTTTGTTGGAGGCGAAATGGCCTTTTGTGGGTTTTTTAAAGTGGCACCTTCACCATCTCAGTATGTTCAATCTATTTTTGTTTTTCTATTCAAACGTCAGGGCCCATCACTTCTCATCAGGTCGTGTTTCTGAATGCCAGCGGATGGTAATTCACACTGACATATGGGTCTCTAACTGGAGCCGGACTCACAACTGAAAAGTCTCATTTTTTTGGAGGTTCACTCAACACATCACTGACCACACAGGCTCAGGTTTAACAAAGAATCAAAACAGAGCATCAGCAAAGCACTTACTATTCTTGACTTTAGGGTTTCAAAATGCTGACCTAGCCACTTTAAAATACTATAGTATTATTTTTACTAATAAAACTGATCTCTTTCTGAGTATTGAAGCTCTCGCTATTTCATTAGCATCTATTAGCATTGTGGTAGCAGTGTCCCAGTGAAGACAGATGCATTTTGTTTGATATTGTTGACCTGGGTTACATAGTGGTGGAAGGTAACGAACTACATCTTTTTAGGTATCTGTACTTTACTTAAGTACATTTTACAGTGGGTACTTTTTACTTTTCCTTCGCTACATTTGAGAGCAGTAACTGTACTTTCTACTCCACTACATTTTTTAACAGGACTGAAAAGTAAAAAGTACTTTTCATATGATTTGAGGGGTTATTTTTACCATGTTTATGATAACATCCTGAGTTTTTGAGTTCAAGCTTCGGCTTTGAGCAAAAAATAAATAAATATCCAAAATTCATAAGAAAAATTGTATAGTATTGTAGTAATAGTATTACAACTGCTGACCAAAGTATGTATCATTTTTAATCAATATCACTACATTTAATACTTTAGCAAATTAACGACACTTGTGGGAAATACTTTTAGTTTATACTCTTAAAGTACATTTTTAAACAGGTACTTAAATACTTTTACTTCAGTAGATTTTTTCATGTGATACTTTTACTTTTACTAAAGCAACTTTTTGCCTCTGTGTCTGTACTTTTTCTTAACTAACAAAATTGAGTACTTCATCCTCCATTGTTGATGTGTCCTTGGGCAAGATACTTTGATTATCTTAAAAGGTTGCAGTGTTTCACCAAATCTCTGACATATTTTTCTTAAACTCACCATATCAAGACATGTGGTTGCAAACTGTCAGGGTGTGAAGGCAAGAGCTTGTATGAGGAGTTTGCATGTCAAATACAGAGGACACATTTACCTAAACCACACCTTGGCTTCACCTTGTATATGTGCTGCAGCTCTACCACACTGAGCCACACAGAGGAAGTTAGAGTTAGAGAAAGCACAACTACTACGCCGCAGTAGTTGTACTTTCTCTAGCTACCTCACTGCCATTCACAAATAGTGTGCCTTTGTTTACTCTCTGGCCCAGAGCCCAGATACATCACATGTGACCTGACAGGTGCACACATACATCACATGTGACCTGACAGGTGCGCACATACATCACATGTGACCTGACAGGTGCACATATACATCACATGTGACCTGACAGGTGCGCACATACATCACATGAGAACTGACAGGTGCGCACACACATCACATG
>KN481451.1:3029-15994 GCA_000787095.1 Periophthalmodon schlosseri
CCACCTTAAGTGATTGTTTCCTTGGATGAATACATTGGGTCATGTCTTCCAAAAAAGTGTCAGATGCCTCGGCGGTGGAGGCTGCGACTTTGCAGTAGATACAAATGACCTGTGCCGCTGGCCTAGAAATGTCAGCGCGTCCAATTTACCCAGCGATGCGGCTGAGGGACAAGAGCCTTATGAGAGGTGCTTACACAGAGGCAGAGTATAACTGTCAGAGCAGGGTCACAAAAGCCCCGCGCAACTATAACTTTTCTTAACCGTGAAACCTCTATCAAAAATCCAGTCTTTATGCTGTGGTCACTGATACAAAACAAGGAACTACGAAATGGACAATGTATTTTACCATTTATTTATTTATTTATCGTTCAATAAATGATAGATGGAATGATATTGTGGGGGCTCAAAACGTATTGCATGTACCGTCTTTGCACTAGTAAGTTTGTCAAAAGTATTGAAAATCATATCCTTTAATATCATATCGGTATTAATACTCTATGTGATCAGGCATTCTCAAGGTTGTGTCTAAAGTCACAAACCTTGTTATTGAAAGCTCAGTTCAGTTCCCTTTATGTGGTTTCAGTCATATGAAAGGTATTTCATTTTACATAACTTGTTATTGCTGTATGACTAAAGCAGGCTGACTCAAACACTGACATTGCTCAGTACAGAAGAAAAAACATGACACATTTGCTTACATATCGCCTGCCCTATTTGAGAGAAATCAATAACTATCAGAGGTCAGTACAGGGACAGGGACAGATAATTGTTTTAATTGGATACTTCTAAATTTTGACCTAAAAGTGCTTTACAGCTTAATAGACTGAACGTTTAACCCTGAACCAGAAGATTGCCAAGTCCAGTCTGTGCACTAAATCTTTGGCATCTTTTGAAATCCGTAATGGAAAGTAAACTCCACAAGCTTTTATGAGCCATAAAATGTATTTCAATATACACTATAGGGCTGCAAAATGAATCACAATCGAATGGAAATCGCAATTTGAATGGACTCAATTAGTAAATCGCAAAGACTTCAGTTTTTGAAGTACCATAATTTTCCTCCAAAAACAACAAAGACACCAGCTCCTGATGGTAGGGCCCAACGGACGGACCAATCACAGAGCAGCATTAAGGTTTGTGCAGAAGCCAAAGGCCAAGTGCCCAAGCGAACCAAAACAAACACGGCGACAGACGTACTTCAGCCTATTTTAGGTTCAATACAGACTATTTTGTTTGTGAAAAATGTGCAGAATGAAAGCGCTTTGTGCATTTGTGGACAGGGGAGACATCTGTGCTTTTCTCTCATCTGGATGGAACAAAAGTTTGATTTTTCAGTTTGTTCAGCTGTTGTGACGCTTCTATCAATCAGATTCAAATCATCATCATGACGTTACGCGTTTTCCGATCACTTTCAGTGAGCGCCATCCCAGATTGATAATGTGTAGAACTCAGTTTAGAGTGACACATATCAATCTGGCATGAGCCAGGTTGCTATTCTTCTGGATGTGCTTAAAATGTGAAATTTGAACAGAATCCTGTTATTAAAACATAAATCGCAAATCTAATCACCAATCGCAAGCTTGTCAGATTCGCAACCCTAATACACTACCAGTGAAAAGTTTGGACATACTTTTTTATTTAATGTTTTAGCCACCCTTTGCTTTGATCACTGCTTTGAACCCTGACAAGGCACAGCTCTGAAGTGAAACCATTTCAGGTGGCTTCATCATGACACTCTTTGAGAGAAGGCCAAGAGTTTGCAACGCTGTCAACAAAACAAAGGGTGGATACTTTGAGAAATCTGAATATAAAACATTTAAAGGCACTGCACCTGATTTTTACTGTCTTAAAAAAACAGAACTAGTTCAGGTTTGTAGTGATCCAAGGTTATTCCTCACTTACCTTACGTGTTCCGAACATTCTAGTTATTCACCACCATGATGCATTAATAAGCGCATTTCACAACTTGCAAAGACCCGAGCAGAGTTTTGCAGTCACGGTAAAGCTAACAACAACAACTAGCATGCTAACACACACTTCCTGATTATTGGACAATGAAATGCTTTATAACTGGATGCAGACACAGACTTATTTTGATCTCAAGAGCTGCTTATACAATACATCTGTTCTGGGCCAAGACAAATTTTGCTTAAAGGCCCTGAACCCAATTTTTCCCATGTGTTTAACTTTTTTTCTTTCCACATAATTCTTTGCTTCATACATTTGATATCTTACGTATGCATCTATTATGTAGACAGTAGTAAACATATAGAAAAAGACAGGTCACATTTTTTGACTGATTTGACTTTATAATACTCAGGAGTCCAGAGAGCAACAAATCCAATCAAACTTCTTCCAGGTAACATTAATACACCAGTCAATACATATAATGTCCTAAAACTGACTTTTGCCAAAAGCGATGCCCGATCTGGACACGGATTTAAGTCTATTTTAAATTCACTGTTGCCAAGGGAAACGTCAGCACTTGTAATTTCTATGGCAACCCACTGTTTCCAATGGATGCTGTGATTTCTTCGCAGACTTTTTAATGCATATATTAGCCTGGAGGAGGGAGTGGGGCCGGATGGACAAGTGCATTGTATGTGACGCTTTGTCGATGTGTTGTTTAAAAATGGCAAAGGTGGAGCAGGTGGACAAATCACAGGCCACTTTCACTTGTGCAGCACTCACTGGTCATTACAAAGCACATATTTCACCACAACAAAAACAGTCTTTTATATAGTTTGTTTCTGTCGTCTTTCATTTCTACTTTGTTCAAGTGTTGGTATGTTTGTAAGTTTGTTAGGCATAAAAAGGCTACTCAAAGTAAAAGTTCAGAAAGACTTACAACTAGGGCTGGGAAATTAATCAAATTTTAATCAAGATTGAGATTCAGTCATGTCTAATCGTCAATTATTTGCTTGGGTGATTTTAATCGAGAGGACTACAGCCAATCTTCTGTCAGTAAAAGTATGTGGTTTGCAGAGTTCTAACTTCGGGAGGCAGAAAGTTGATTTTCTTGGAGGTTATATTGTACAGAATAAAAGTCCGTCTTGTTTTTTTTCATTTCGTTTACGATTTTGAAATAAAAAATCATGGTTGATCAATATGAAGAAAAAAATTGTGATTCATATTTTTAACACAGGAGCGAGCCAAATGTGACTAGTTACCTCCAACAAAAAAACGACTAGCCTAAAACAGCCTACAACACATTTACTCCTACTACCGCACAAGCTATGATTACATGTACTTTCTAATATAATTTAGAATAAAACAAATACTTTGAAAGGCTGCAAAAACATGTTTAAACAAAACAAACTTAGGCTATAGTTAGAGTTAGTGTCAATAATAATATTTCTGCACTTGTGGTTAATTTTACAGTCCGTTCACTTTTCAATGCCCCTAACCACAACTGGAACATTTTAGATTTCCCATGGATTGCCATAATGTCTAAAAATTGTCATTCAGATGATCCCAAAGATTATTATTATTCCTATTCACTATTATTCTTTCAGTATATTTTTAGCATTCAGCACCACCATCACTATCAAGAAGCTATTCCCAATTTTTCACAAATTCTGAGAAATGAAACCGTGGATGTTGCTTTAAACTAGTGATGGTGTCTGTCAATGTATATCTCTTGTCTTGTCTTTATGATAACATTTTGTTCTAGGGCTGACAAGTGTTGCGACTGGGAGCGGATTTGCAAGTTTGTTTAAAAAGTACAATCTGGTTCAGAGTGCACATGGTAAAAACTTCCAGGAGCATTACATTCGAAACAATACTGAAAGTTTGAGTGTTGTTATCTAAATTATAGATACAAGATTTTTCAATAAAAAGACGGGATACTGTGTTCTTTGCAAATACCATTCTACTACATGAATAATTGCAACCCTTGCGATTTGATAATTGTGTCTTTGATTCAGTTATGTTTAATTGTGCAGCCCCGTTCTATTTCTTACCAAACTTTCTTTAAATTTTAATCAATGTAAACAACAAAAGAAGCTCAAACAGAAGAGGAACAGTGTACATTCGGTGTTTGAGGTGGAAATCTAGTTCAATTCATTGGCGATGCCTTTTAATCCTGGTCCAGGCACTCTTGTCTGAGCTTGGTAATCAGACCTGTCTTATGAAATACTCATGTTTTGGAGTGTTTGTGTAGGAGCAAGGCAAATGTCACTACCTCCAACACGCTGGTCTGAAAACTACTCCAACCTACAATCACATTTACTCCTACAACTGCACAAGATTACATGCACTTTCTATATTTAGACACTTCACACCTACACAGTAATCAGCTGTCTAAGGTACGTTACAAAAACATCTATATTCGTAGAGTAAGCTTGACCCTCCATGAAAAAGTTTACTATCAATTTATAATACACTCAATACAAGGTAGTGCCAAGTATTGCAGTAGTGTAGACTCTATACTCTATACAGCAACGAATCAAGTCCTTGACCTTAATCAAGCTCAACTTAGAATGCACATATCATTACAAATGTCAGAGCAATAGATTTTTTGCATAATTCACTGCATAAGCTGAAGTTAACCAAATATTTTAAAGGTGCACAATGTAACTTTTCTGGTGGAAGGTACAGCACCTGCAATATTACACAGTATGGCATTAAACTTATCTCTTTCGATGGAGGCAAACCCACTCATAGTAAGAATGTGTGCTTTTCAAAGTCAATTTAAAGCAATAACACCTGTAAATACAAGATATGTTTAATGCATTACTGTGGAATATTCCAAACAAAGCAATAACATCTTCATCTTTATGCAGACAAGCTGGTAGTGAACCTGCCACCAGAAAGGTTACTTAGTGCACCTTTAAGCAGAAATAATTGGGAAAAATTCAGTTTCCTGTATCATATTGTTTGGATGGATTGAAGTTATTTTTAAGCTTTAGTTGTAAAATATTGAATTACTTCACCACACCCTAAATCTGTGGACTTTGTTTCATTATAATACATTTCAGACTGTTTTGTGCATTGAGACACACATACATGGCCATATTAAGAGGCTCGCATTCATTTGTGCCTCAACCAATCCAACTAACAACAATTTCTAGTGCTCTTACAATATATAATGATTACAGATAGTTCCAAGTTGTACTGAAACCTATATTCACCCAAAGAAAACACACTGCATAGGTCGTGATTACATGCACTTTCTATTATTGGCACACTGACACCTACACAGTCAGTGGTTTCTCTTGGGCACTCTACAAAAATGTGTTTGGGCAGCAGCCAGCGGGCCCTTATAGACTTATCACACACTAAATCTATATTAGTTTAGTCGACTCGAGCCCCTTTTAAGATCTGATCTGTCAATTTGTGTTTTTTACTTTGGGGAAAAAGCCATTATTTAGAGCCACAGTACACTACACACTCCGAGCCACCAATCATTGCAGCTTAATGATTGATGTTTTAATGGTGCTGTACCTGACATTTATTTTATTTTTATTTATCTTTATCTACAGGGGGAGCCCAGTAAGAGCACTCAGACTCTATTTTTCATGAGCGCCCTGTTAAAATATAGAACAATACAAACAAAAACAAACAAAACAAATAACCATTTAAAACATTAAAAACAGGTGCAGGTGTGATTATAAATGTTTATCACCAGATTATTAAAATGTATTTGTGGCACCACTGTGTCCAGTTTTGCATGTCATTGAAACATATCCCATTTTTGGGAAGCAAAATAACCAAAAGCTTTCGTTCCCATTTCAGGTCTACTGCAGTCAGTTTTTAGATGTAGACTATCATGAGCTCTTGTATTAAAAGTTTCTGTAGTTCAAAAAACGAAATATTCAGGCAGTCTATCAAGTAAGCCCTTATAAATACATTTTATACAGTGTTGTTCTCTTCTGACAGATCGCGATGGCCAACCTACTTTTTCATAGAGTGAACAGTGATGGGTTTTAAATTCATCGCCTGTTATGAAACGAAGGGATGAGTGAAGAGTGTATCTAAAGGTTTCAAAGTAGAGACTGAAGTCTGCATGTGTATTATATCTAAATCTAGTTCAGAAAGAAAAGCTACTGGAACAGTTACTTTTCTCTAATTCTTTTGGATACAAGATTTATTTCTATAATAAAATGATAATTTTGATTTAAAAAAATTTTAAAGTTACGTGATTCTGAGCTATGGATTTTAAAGGATACTTTTTCGTTAAGCCAAAACCCAAAATATCTACAGATGGTCAAAAAATCAGATACTTAATTTTATTTTTCATTTCAATGATAATTTAAGATTTTTGATGGAATTTTGTATTTCATTAAAATCTTGCTGCAGTTTTAAAATCAGAGTGCAGAGGGAGCACTTACTTTTTCATAGAGTGAACAGTGATGGGTTTTAAATTCATCGCCTGTTATGAAACGAAGGGATGAGTGAAGAGTGTATCTAAAGGTTTCAAAGTAGAGACTGAAGTCTGCATGTGTATTATATCTAAATCTAGTTCAGAAAGAAAAGCTACTGGAACAGTTACTTTTCTCTAATTCTTTTGGATACAAGATTTATTTCTATAATAAAATGATAATTTTGATTTAAAAAAATTTTAAAGTTACGTGATTCTGAGCTATGGATTTTAAAGGATACTTTTTCGTTAAGCCAAAACCCAAAATATCTACAGATGGTCAAAAAATCAGATACTTAATTTTATTTTTCATTTCAATGATAATTTAAGATTTTTGATGGAATTTTGTATTTCATTAAAATCTTGCTGCAGTTTTAAAATCAGAGTGCAGAGGGAGCACTTGTGTACAAAACAGCATCATCTGCATATAAATGTATGAGGCTTTCTCTTAAATTGCAAACAATTGATTTAATAAATATAATAAAACGTAGTGGGCCCAAAATTGAGCCTTGGGGCACTCCTTTGCTTAAAGTTAAAAAATTTGATTTAAACCCATCGGCTACTACTGCCTGGGTTCTGTTTGAAAGATCATTTGGGAACCAATTACAACATTAGCATTGTTAAATCCAATATGCTTCAGGCTTTGAGAGGATTTTATGATCTACTGAATCAAAAGCTTTAATTAAATCCGTAAACAGAGCTACACAATCAACATTTCTGTTGTCTGGAAATTATTTACATTTCTAGTTGTCCCACCTTTATGTAAAGGCAAAACATTTTCCATAATTCTGGTATAACTCCCAAATGAATTGACAAATAAAAAATATGTAATGAGTTTGAATTAAACATGGGGCAGCTAGTAACAGAAGATTTGGATCAAGGTCATCAGCTCCCGTGGACTTCTTTGGGTCTATAGAGTGGAGAGCATTTAAGACCTCCATGTAAGTGAAAGAGACAATCTGACTGCTATCTGCCAGAGGTTCAGATTCAACATAATCAAGACCAGAAGGACCATTATTATCCAAAATATGCAGAGATCAAATACCTATTAAAAGCATCACATATTACTTCTTTAGACTTTATAATAGCTGAATCCAATAAAATATTGGATGGTAATGTATGAATACTAGGTTCTGAGAGGGATCCTATTGTCCTTGGTCGGATTTCCATGATTCTCTATCAGAGCAGATGTGAAGTAAGAAGTTTTTGCCTAACTGTCTAACTGTTGATAAAGATCTATTTCTTTTTTTTTTTTTTTTACAAAAAAATACCCAATGCAAATCTGACCTAGTTGTGTGTGCAGTTTTCCAGGCAGCATTTCTTTCTCTAATTTAACTTGCAATTTCTGTGTTGAACCAAGGAATGTTACAATTTTTCATTAAAATTTTTCTTTTAGGAGAATGTCGGTCTCTAATTTCATTAAATGTATAAATTAAAAAAAATGTAAGGCTCACTGAAATGGTTATATGATGTTCTCACCTTTACACACGGATGTGTCTTTTTAACTTTTGTATTTTGAATACACCCAATTGAACAGTGGTCGTTAAAATCCAGTGGGGAAACACTGTTTGCCTTATAATTAGGGGTTTGTTTGTTAAGATTATATCAATGAGTGTGCCTTTATTTACATTTCTAGGGTCAGGTCTAGTTGGAATAGTAATTAGTTGTGTGAGATTCAGGCCATTGCACAGGTCTTTCAAAGTTTCGGACTCTTTCTCCAGCCAGTTAAAGGTCATTATTAGGACCTCATAGTTTTCCAGTTTAGAAAGCATCATGAATAGACCATTAAGAGCATTTTTGGGTGCTGCATGCGCAATAGCCTTTGTTTTTAATCAGGATAATTTACATAACTAACAGACAGAGACATTTAGGCTTTGAGCAGGAGAAGGTCCACAGATTGGTGATTTTAACATGAATGGCAACACCACCTCCTTTAGATTGCCTGTCACAGCGAAAAACTTTGTCATTTTCAATACTGATTTCCTTCACCCTCATTTTATTTGATAGCCAGGTTTCAGAAAATACAAATATGTCTGGATCTGTTTGATATGCCCAGACTTTAATGTAGTCTAATTTAGATGTGATACTACGTACGTTCATATTTATAATTCCCAGAGATGACTTTTTTTCCATTTTAAACGGTTTGCAGTAGTCCAAAGTTATTCATCATTTACCTTATGCGTTCCGAGCATCTTAATTATTTGCAATGAGCGCTTTTCACAACGTTCAGAGACCAGGGTGGAGTTTTGCCATCTCAGTAAAGCTAATAACAACAGCAAGCATAGCGTGCACTTCCTGATTATTGTACAATAAAACATCTGCTAATTAGAAGCACACACCAGTGGACATACGTTGACCTCAAGAGCAACTTATACAATATATCTGTTCTGGGGAAAGACATATTTTGCTCAAATACAGGGGAAAAATCAGGTACAGGGCTTTTAATAATATGATTCTGTTCAAACTCCTCATTTTTCATTTTAAATGCGTCTAGAAGAATTGACAAAAAGACTAAAATATGAACTGACAGTTTAACACAAGAATCACATTTCAGAACAGGGTTAGTAGTTTTTTTTACGCAGAATAAGACAGGTTATTCAGTTGTTTTTCAGGAAATTACCGTACTACTTTCCTAACTGCATCCATCCAAACTGCGATTTTGGTTTGATTGCGATTACTCTTGCAGTCCTACTGATCTCCCACATTGCAGTTTTTAGCCACTATTTCGATGGCACACTACAGTACATACCCCGAGCCACCAATTACCCAGCAGTCCCTTCTTGCTTTCTCATCTTCATCAATTAGTGTTAGACCGATATTCTACATGGGCTCTCATCTAACAGCTGCAATGGGCTGCCACTGCTCTGCATCTACCCACAAGGGCCTAATGAGATAAAATCAGAAGATATTAATTCTCCATAATGTTAATCAGGAAATGCGCTAACAGGCTTTAGCTCAGTGCTGCCAATGGAGTCCCAGGAGGCCCTCTCAGCTGGAGGTAAGAAAACACTACTGCTATAATGGCCGTATACAGTAAGCATCCATCCTTTCCGCTAGCTAAATAGTGCACAAAATCGCTGCTAAACCCCAGTGTTGGCGAGGTGATGACTAACTTTAACAGAAAAGTTCGCATTGCGGTGACCTACTTCTTTACCTTGAGATGGCATTGCCAACTTCCATTTTGTTCTCTTTGGAACAAATTTCTATTTAAAACAGCATTCCATTGTGCAGCTGCTCTGGTGCATATATTTTTAAGCAACTATGGTCCTCTGTGTACAAGACATACATATAGCAGGCGTGTTGCTTCCCATTTTTCCCTGTCTTCCTGAACAATACTAAAAGGCCCTGTACCCGATTTTTTCACATGTATTTGAGTAAATTTGTCTTGCTTCAGTACAGATATTGCATACGCAGCTCTTGAGGTCAAAATATGTCCACTGCGTGTTGTCTGCATCGAATTATAAAGGCTTTTACTTTTTGATACTCAGAAGTGTGCAGTAAAATGCTAGTTGTCGTTAGCTCTACCATCACGCAAAAACTCTGCACTGGTCTCTGAGAGTTGTGAAAAGCACTTATAAACTTATCGCCGTGTCTAAAAAAGATGCTCAGAATACATACAGTAAGTGAGGAAAAACTTTGGACCACTGCAAACTGTTTAAAATGAACTAGCTCTTTTTCACATTTTTAAGATAGGATTGACTTCACTGACTTTTACTAAGACGTTTACACCTGTTTCTTCTAGGTTTGCAATCGATAAAACACTTATTAGTTATTAGATTGCATGATATTAGTGTGCAGCAGTCTCAATTTGTCACAAAGTGCTTTTACTCTATGGGGGGTTGGAAAACAAATTTAACTTGGGTACCTCAGCCGATCACATAATATAATTCTGTTATATGGTGAAACATCTACAAACAAGTTAAACAGCACTTAAGGTGAAGTGAAATATAATATAGAGGGGACTTCAGGCTATAAACAAGTACTGTGCACCTCTGGCGCAAAGCTGTATCAATAGTTTCTATAGCCGAGCATGTGTCCTTAACACAAAGACGTATACTGCATGTAACTGCAACAAAAGAAATAGTAGACAATGAATATTACTCCTATTGAGTGGGTACTATTTATCAGTATTCTATCGCCATTGTCAAGAATGTTTACAGCCAGTCCTCTGTCATTAAAAGCATGTGGTTTGGAGCAAAGATCATATTTTGGATGGAAAATGGTTACCGTATTTGGTGTTAAATGAAACTGATTAAAAGTCTGCATTGTTTATGTTTAGGAAATTAATATTTTAAGTCATTTTAATCGAATAAAATAAAATAAAACATTTAGACTTTTTTTGTCACATCGCCCACCCATAGGCTCAGCTATACGCACAACCTCTAATTGGTATAAGCAGAATATAAATTAATAAGTAGCGAGAATTATTTTCAATACTATAAAATAAAATGTGCCAAACACTCTCCATTAAAACACTCATTCAACAGAGGCTGAACGCAAACCTTGGCAAGACAATTATATTGACGTGAGCATTTCACATTTTGTTGATGTGAAAATCAAGCTTGAGCGCCGCTGTCAATAGCCCAACACTTAGATGTGAAATTCAATTTTTGTGGCTCAATCATGAGCGCTGGAGCAACAATAGCAGCGGCCAGAGCTTGTCAATGGATTCATCTTGTGCCTTGTGCTTTGCCCTTTCTGTGAGGATGGATAACACATATTCCCCCATCAGCTCAAACTACAAGGTAACCCCTACTGTACATCAACACTGGGAGGGATCAAAGACCTCCAATATGGCCGACGCAACCGAAAGGTCGCAGCTGCTCAATCAAAGGCGTCTCGACATCACACAGCCTGTTTGAAGGAGTTTTCACAAAGAGTTTCGATAGTGCCTCCTCATAACGTTTTGCTACATGAAGCCCTAAAACCCTGACCTTTGCACCACTTTAAGGTTAGCTTTGTTCATGTTTGTTGTCTCCCTCTTGTTGCTGATGACAACAGAGGAAGACGATAAACTTCTAATGCAAGTTGACAGACACTTTGCCCGGCAAGTCCAGAATGATATCTCTCAGTATTTTTTATAGAGAGAGATATGAGTCTGGTCACCACTCCCTCCGTCAAGCCTCGAACCAAATTCAGACAGTACCACACAATCAGATTTGTTTTTTTCAGTGACGCATGTGAAATGCAAACTCACTGGTCACCCATCATTTTGAACAAAATTAAATTTCTCTCAGATTAACAGAGTATAGTGCATCGCTCAATGACAGAAATCCTCAATGTCTTTCAGTCCGCTCTGAAATCTTTTTCCTTAGTTTTATCCTCGTAAGCAGATATATTTGTTTTGATACGGACCATGCATGTCCTTTATTGGTTAATCCAACTGTCAGTCACGCCCATTTGAATTCAGGGAGATTCAGTGGTGACCAGAATCACATTTTGTAGTATCAAGTATTGAACAAGTGTGTATTCTGGATCTCAAGTAACTTTTTCTTCGTAATCCGGAGCTAATGCTATGAATGGGATGTTTGGACAGCACCATAGTCATTTGCATTCACCAGTGCACACAATGTCAAAAAGTGTACAAAACAAATTACTTCCTCTAGGTTTTTTTGTGTTTAGTGTTGACTTTTGTAGGAGTCCTGTGAGGATGTGGCTCTTTACAAATGCGCTAATGCAGAGTAAACTGCAGTTTAAAAACAGTACTGAATACAGTTAGACAAGTGTTCAAGGTGATAGTGAGAATGAATCCGTACTTCTCAAAACCTGATGTATTCTACGTATCTACCTCTAAATAGACAAGCATGTGACCCTACTAGGCCAAGTTGTCAGGTCAAATCTCTGGAGAGGCAAGCCCTAGCCCAGTCACAATGAAAACAGCTGTGATTGTGTAAATGTAAAATAGATAAGTTTAACGCCATAAATAGGCAAAGCAATAACACAGCCATGGAAATAACCAGGCGCTGGACCTTTCAACTGTAACTTGCACTGGTGGCTTCACGTTCTGGTCTCCATGGAGATAGATATGTTTAATGCCATACTGTGGAATACTACAGGCAAAGCAATAACATCTTCATGGAGACAAGCAGGTGAAGCCACCAGGCCAAGTCACAGGTTGTATCTGTGAAGAAAGAATTCAAATATTTCTGAGTAATACAACACCTGTAAAATGAATAAATGCAATAGAATATATAAATTTAATAATATTCTGTGGAAAATTCCAGGCAAAGTTAAAAGATGGCGGCGGCGGTGGCGGTGGCGGACTCCACCAGAACGAAAAGTTAGTGCATCCAACTCGTCAATTTGTCACTATAATGGAAGGTCAAGGCAGGGGGTAGTATAAGTGACTCTTTGTTTGATGTTCTGTGCGCGTGAGAGGCAGGCCACTGAATACCTCTCCTGACACCACGGCGCTGACTGCAGATCCACTGTACCCAAGGGTTACCGGCTCCCGCGCTGGACCGGAATGATAATGAGAGGCCATGTGCGCAGAATATTCATATGCTGTCACATTATTACCACGATTGTTGAATAGGTGAACGCACAGAGTATGAGCAATAGTGCAAGGGAGTGATATGTAAAAAAAACTCTATATAGGATGTTG
>KN481451.1:17944-46092 GCA_000787095.1 Periophthalmodon schlosseri
AACTTGACTTTTTTATTGCCTATGACTGTTCTACATTGAAAGGCCACCTTTACCCTAGTTAATTACATTTATTCTTAAGTAGCCTAATTATTAACACAAATCATCATTATTGATAGGCCTAAATAACGGACAGTTTTCTGTTTTATTAGGTCTGTTCTGATCAGTAGGCTATTGTCCGCCCCCTGCAGGATCTGCGGAGACACGACAGTCTCCTCAAAGACACCAAGCACGACTATAAAAATAACAAACCCCTGTTTAACCTTGAGATGTAGTCTATATCTATTTTTATCACTGATTGGCTTTTACTTGAGAAATTAAAATAATAGCCTAACCTATATTTACTTACATATGCCACTCATTTTCACTCGTATCCAGAAGATGGCACCAAACATCTTTGTATCTTTTCATCCAAATCTCTGCGCTCCAAGGAGGATCAAGGAAAAATAGTCAATTATCGACAAATCATCTTCCTTTTATTTAAGATGTCAGACGCCAGCAAGGAAAATATGGCACAGAAAAGGTCGGTAAACGTTTCTTTTATTATAGCCGAGCTGAATCATAGCCTATCGGATGGGAATAAAGCACCAGGTTTAGATCTTGCCTAGCAGGGTTATTCACAATTTAGGATTTGGATTTGGGCTGCACGATAAATCTGATATTTGTGTTGATTTTTATGTGATTTTTGAATGGCTATTCTGCTTTCTTCTAGTGCCAAAATCTCAGCTGGTGCCGTGGTTTGCGTAGAAAGCGAAATAAAAGGAGACGTGACCATTGGTGAGGATTTTTTTTTTTTTTTTTTTTAATTCACTGTAAAATTGCATACATATTTTCGTTGCTAAATTATGCTTTAACATCTGCAGGTGCGAGAACAGTAGTCCATCCCAAAGCCAGGATCATTGCAGAATCCGGGCCTATCGTCATCGGAGAGGGGAATCTAATAGAGGAGCAGGCTCTTATTATTAACAGGTAGTGTCCATACATCTCCACAGTGTCTAATGTTCTACGCGCCCTTGTTTTTTAAGCAAATTTTCATTCATATTTTTGCGCGCAGTTACCCAGAAAATATCATGCCAGACGCAGGACTTGAACCAAAAACGATGATAATTGGAACCAACAATGTGTTTGAGGTTGGGTGCGGTATCCTTTTACAAACCTTGTTGCTGTGTATTATTTAAGCCATCTAATAAGACAATCGCTAGTATTATTGGGAGGCTACATTTTGTAAAAGCACTAGTAATTCTTGTTTTGGCCACCAGAGCGCACTTACGAGCCATTCAGTTTCCAAATAAGTAGAAAGGCTTAATTGTTCTAAATAACTGACATGTTTTATACAACGTTTCATACTTACTGTGTGTCAGTGATTTATTTAATTGTTTTTTATTTATTTATAATCAACTAGTTATTACTTTTAATTATGATTAGCCATACTAATACTACTGCTGCTACTATTACTACCATCACTACTTCTACAACTACTACTACCACTGCCTGCTACTGCTACTACCATTTTTCTTGTTATCAAATCAACAAAACCTGAGCATATCTCAAATATGATCTATTTACTACCTTCACAGAGTAGGTTACTTATTGTAAAGATACATTTGTTCAAACCCTTAACCCTAATCCATCCACAGTCTCTAGATCTTTGAATATTGGAGATAACAATGTCATTGAATCTAAAGGTAATTTCTACTTCTACACACTTCAGTGAAGCCCTTTATATCCAGTATTTTTTCTCAGACTTTGTTTTTGTTTACAGCTGAGATCGGTAGAAATGTAATTCTGACCAGTGGCTGCATCATTGGTGCATGCTGCCAGATCAACACATGTGAGGTAGTGCCTGAAAACACTGTGGTCTACGGATCGAAATGTATCAGACGTGTTCAGAGCGAGAGGCCCCAGGTTAGTAATATTTTCAATTTTTTTTTTTTTTTCCAATAACAAGATAACAGGTAACTTTTTGTAATAGCTATGCCACTTTAGCCTTAATGTAGCATGAAGAAAAACTTAATTCATAATGATGTGGGCGACAGTAGCTCATTTGGTAAAGTGCTTGGAAGGTTGGTGGTTCGATTCCAGCTCCCACAGATGAATACTGGTGTTGTGTCCTTGGGCAAGACTCTTAACCCACCTTTCCCCCAGTGTCTGCGTATACTGGTGTGTGAATGTGTGTGTGAATGGGTGAGTGATTCCTTGATGTGAGGTTTAATAGTTTTCAGGCTTAGTAACTAACCCTAACTCCTAACAATAACCCCTTAATTGAGCCTGAATCATTCTTAATAAACATCACTATTTGTTTATTATTATTTATTATTTCTTGCATTATTTATGGTAATTAAGGTGTATTCTTATAAGTATTATAAAGTGTAACCGAGTAAGATTTTGTTCTATTTTTCAGCCTCAAACTCTGCAACTTGATTTCCTCATGAAAATTCTGCCCAATTATCACCATTTGAAGAAAACAGTTAAAGGAACTGGAGCTCCAATGAGAAGCTAATTCAAAATGGTATAATTTTACAAATGCACAAGACATTATATAAAAACAATGTACTTTTCACACTTTATTTTTATTGTTAATCATCTCTACATATCTTGCACATTTTTTCTGTGGCCGTTTCTGACAAAATGTTTGACATGAGTTGTACATGTGCCATTTGGTAGCAATATTTATCTATATTTATAACTGCTCACAATGTAGTTGATAGGAGAGACATTCCAATAAAGACTGTATTCAAGCCAAGCAGTTTTGTACATTTTTTAAGATTAAAACTGTTCATCAGATTTGAAATGACATGTTTGTGTCCATGGAGATGTTACTGCTTTGCCTAGAAGGTTTCACAGAATTGCATTTGATTATCTTGATGAAAACAAGCAGGTGATGCCAGCAGGCTAAGTTACACGTCAGATCTCTGGAAAGGCAACACCGCTAACAGTACGAATGCATGTTATTCAATTATTATTTTTTAAGTAATAAATCACTTGTAATTGAATAATGCTACACTGTGGAACATTCCAGGTATAGCAATAGGATCTCTATGGAGACAGCACGTAGCATTCTCCTCACCAGGAAAAGTTACATAGTGCAACTTTTAACACAATCTTGAGGGGACAGTTGAAAAACGCCTGACAACATGAAGTTAATGTTTTCAGCCACTAGGAGGTGCTATTGAATTTTCCAGCTGAAAAATATATTGTTAAGCGATATTGTTATAAATAAATGTGGCCACTGATTTTATTTATTAGACACATCTACAAGAAATAAATGACCCAAATACATCTAATTTAAAGTACAGCGGAAAAGATTAAGCCAGTTGCATATCCTGTTTACTGCACAAGTGTTTCCTAAAAGTAGGGCTTTGGGCGTGGTGCTGATTTGCCTGTACCAGGCTGTCCCATCAGACTTTGCCAAATTGGTGCCAGGGGTAACTGGGTAATCCCATGGAGCCTGGTTTAATGTAACCAATGCGGGTGTGGTTTCCTTTTGCATTTCTCCCTCTGAACTTCAATAAGCCTTAACAATGCCCTCTGCCCCATTCACGTCTGCGACACACACTCAAATCAAACTGCTTTTACAGTGGAGCTACAGGATTAATCGTGCCTGAATGTGAATTTGAATCAACACAATACAAAGAGTAAGAATGCATGTTTTTCAGGATTCAAGATGTCTATGCAATAAATACATTTGTAATTGAATTAATACAAGATAGAAATGTTGAGTGCCATACTGTGGAACATAACGTAATTACATAACATAATGTCCTATTATGTCTAAAACCAGCTAACGCTGTAGTTTAAATAAAATATGTTCTGAAATTCTTGTATTAGTTTAGCAGTTCATAGTTCAGTTGCTCAGTTGGCAGTGTTTGTCCACAGATCTGAAGGTTGGTGGTTCAAATTCCACTCTCGACATGAACATCATTGGTGACATTGGAGCTGTCAGATCCACTGACCCACAGGTTGGCGGTGCGATTCCAGCTCCGCCAGATTAATACTGTTGTGTCGTTGGGCAAGGCACTTAACCCACCTTGCCCCCAGTGTCTGTGTACACTGGGATATGAATGTGTGTGTGAATGGGTGAGTGGTTCCTTGATGTAAAGCACTTTGAGTGTCTTGAAGGTAGAAAAGCGCTATATAAAAATGTGACCTTTTACCCTTACTGTTCAGTTACTGCTCCTGAAACACAAATCTAATTGCAATTATAAAATTTTACAAAACCGTTATATAACCAACTTATTGTACAATTCATTTCAATTCAAAAATCCCATTTATGGGTCATAATATTACAAACTGTGCCACTTCGCTCCTCGGACAGGCCTATCCACACTTGAGCAGATCCCTGTTGGAGGCACACAGCTGGCGTCCGCACTGCCAATACTCGTTTGAACATGTCATGGTTTGGTCCCATCAGGAGTCCACGTCAACCGGGGGCTAATTATTTCAACACGGGGGTGCAGCAAGCGTGAGGTCAAGCCCCCCATTTGTTTATCACTGTTTTTATTTCTGGGTGTTACCATCTTTTCAGTTTACTTTAATTTGACAGGTGAAGAGGCTGTGTCCGGCACAGTTGCACGAAAGCGATGACTGACAAAGACCTCATGGGGGATAAGAGTGGACTTTCCAATGTGGTGTAAGGGGGTGTAGAATGGAAGCAATGATAGGAGTGTGAAAAGGAAATAAGACCTATGTATTTATTTATTTCATTTTTGTTATACTATTGATACATTTTACTATGCTGACCCCAGTAAGATGAAACTAAAATAATAAAGCGACCCTATAATCATAAGCATCAACTACTCATGTTTTTTTTTCAGCTTCCTGTTATATGTGCCGTTTCTTATCATGACTTTTCACTATCCAAAAGATGTTAATACTCAGTTGAAATTGTTAAATGCTATGGCAACGATCCGAATTTTTCATCTTTCTGAAACCCATTGATAGCAAGCTGTATGAGTGTATGAATGTGTTGAAGAAAGCGGTGAGTGACAGACCTCAAGGGGGACAAGTGTGGACTTTTGAACGTGGTGTGAGGGGGGTGTGGAATGGATGCAATGATAGGAGTTTGAAAAGGAAGTTGGACTGGTGTTCTATTTTTAGCAGCAGTTATTTATGTCTACGTTACTGTACCGCAGGAAACTGAATTATCAACTCAGCCTCATTTGTTACTCAGACTTTTGTATATCGCTCTTCCCTTTATATTGTTATGAGACCAAGTGAATATTTGTCTTGTGCATAATGCCTGCAATTCTATATGGAGCCAACAATATAGCCAAACGTAAATAAAGACAAATGCACACAATGTGCAGTCTAGAGAAGAAGCGTTTAATACGGAAGACAATACAGGCTGACCACATATGCCTGTTTAGCATTTACGTGAACCAAATATATTATATATTTGTATCACTTTATAATAACTATGCCTTAATTAGCCCGAATAAATGCAAATGAACAAAGACTTATGCTTACTACATTGGGAAGTCTTTACTCATGCTAATTAAAGTGTACAGTGGTATGTTTTTTTCTACAGCTTTCAAAAAAAAAATCTCCAACAGATGCTATATTAAACTTATTTTAGTTATAACAACATCATATATGGGTGGTATATTTGTTATAATCCGACTTTGCAACAGGAATATTGTGTAAAACTACAGTTGACTATAATCATTAGTGGCGATGCCTTGACTTAAAATGCGTTACTATAGCAGCAGCTGTAATAGCAGGCTGTATTTGAATGTGGTCGGTCATGTTCACGCAGGCCACCAGTTGGTTTTTGGAGGATAAAGTCTTAGTGACAGCTGACCTTTGGATCCGAGTCCTGTCCACCTTTGAAAAGTGCAGTGTGACCTATAGACTGCAGTGAATCCTGCTACATACAGAAACTATTCATCTGATCAGAACATGGACCAAATCATATCATACAAGAAGTTACCAAATGCTCTAAAATGGCTAGAGGCCTGTAAAAAGTAAACTTTAAAATAGGCAATATTTTTATTTATTTCTTTTTTCTTTTTTATTAGAAAGCAAAACAAATCCAATTGGTCATTTACATTTTAAGGAAGCAAGCAACATAGTCTGAAGTTCTGGGGCAACAAAAGGCAAAAAAAGTATAAAACGAGTAGCAAAAGAAAATTTAATTCTGTCAACGGGACAAAAGTTTAAAAGACCCATATTACGCTTTTTTCTGATCTGTTATAATGTGGTTTCCTCATCAAAAACAGACCTGGAGTTGTTTCATTCACACACGTTTAACACACAAACCCTGCATATTTAGGCTGAGCTCTTCTCTCAAACAGCAAACACTCCGTTCCACCTTGTGATGTCATGTAGTATTACAGGAAGTGCTCCACTGTGTTTTTAAACTCCATACACCTTCACTAGAATCACTTTGATGATTTCAGACCTGGAATTGCTGATTTCTACTGAATTAAAGGTAAAAGGTGGCTGCTAACGTGAAAACTACAGCTTCATGACATCACAAGGTGGAACAGAGCATTTTGAGCTTCGGAGATGTAGACAGACTAATAGTAAAGAGTTACTCAAGCATGTGTGAATGAAACAAAACACAACTCCAGGCATGTTTTTGATGAGGTAACAACATTGTAACATGGCTTTAAGCTTTTAAGCTTTAAGTAAATTTTGCGTAATATAGGACCTTTAAGAGTAAAGACATCCTCACTATTAAACTTTCGTCTAGTTGCCAGAATTGAATTTTTCTTTTGCTATGGCTCATACCTGGACCACTGAGGGATTACACGGACATTCCAGGCAGAGTAATATTTCCGTGGAGAGAAGGTACATAGTGCTCCTTTAAATTGACCTTTGCATTGTTGTACCTCCCTTTCACCTGCTTTTAGAGATTTCAGAGCCACTCAACACACTTAAGGTCCATTATGAAGTCCTGTGTCAACATTTGGGAATTCAGACCTGGGAGACATACTTAACATGTGTGCTGTCCACTAAAGCTGTCCTGATGTACTGAGCCATGAGAGCTAGAGTACAGTTAATCACACAGACTTGGGCCTTACTATACCTCACGTCTTTGCCTTTAGCCGAGGACACAGCGGTGATAGACGTATGTATACATTTTTGTCAGGACCCCAGCTGCGCCCTAGAGGGTCAGCCCACGTCCATCTATCTCACCAGTCAGAAATGCTGTCGAGAGTTCACTCGTCGAGCAGGTAATGTGAGGATCACTGTAGATTTACTTGTTTGTTTATCTAAATGCATCTGATTTGAAAAGGTTGAACTTGAGCTAACAGGCCTGAGTGTTTTTCCATTAGAGGAACAAGACGGATAGACACAAAGTACCACCGTCTCATCAGGAGAGGTACTAATGTGTAGTGACATCATTTAGTATTTAGTTCATAGTGTCTACTTGTTCATAGGTCCTATATTACGCAAAGTTGACTCTTGTGAGCGTTTGGCCATGTTATAATGTTGTCACCTCCTCAAAACATACCTGGAGTTGTGTTTTGTTTCATTCACACATGTTTGAGTGAATGTTGAATGAAACAAAACACAACTCCAGATATGTTTTTGATGAGGAAACAGTATTATAATATAGATAAGAAAACAGTATAATATGGGCCCTTTAAAGAATACAGCATATCTATCTATCAACATAACCATCGATCTATGCATTTATTACAAAATTAAAGGCACACTGTGTAACTTTCTGATGTTTGATGAGTTTAATGCCATACTGCGGAACATTCTAGGCAATGCAACAACACCTCAATGGAGATAAGCATACCCCCCACAAGGAAGGTGTTACAAAGGGTTACAGTCATTTTTAGGTTTTCAGAGATAACATTTTTGCAAAATGTTTTTCTGCAACTTTCTTATCAGTAGATGGAATAATAAGCGCACTTCATTTACATCTCTTTGCTTTGTGAGTAAATGGGTCTTGGCTATTTTTTTGTTGTCAATTTTAAACTACTTTGCATGTTGAGTTGCATTTAGAAACCAAAAGATATTGGATTTCATCATCACACACAAAAACTCCCAAAATGGCAGCAACACACGACCCTTAGTTTTGTTTGCACGCTTAAAGCTGCATTATAGAGACTCCATGATCACCTGCTTGTCTCCAGGCAGATCTTATTACTTTGCCTGTAATGTTCCACAGTATGGCATTACATTGCTCTATCTTGCATTTATCCAATTACAGATGTAAAATACCTTAAAGGGCTTATATTATGCTATTTTCTATGTTATAATGTTGTTTCCTCATCACAAACATACCTGGAGTTGTATTTTGTTTCATTCACACATGTTTAACATACAAACCCTTTGAGTTCTTGTCCAACAGAAAACATCCTGTTCCACCTTGTGATGTCATGGAACACCCACTGTGTTTTTAAACTCCATACTCCTTCACTAGAATCATTTGGACAATTTCAGCCCTGAAACTGCCAAACTCTACTAAACAAAAGGTAAAAAGTAGCTGTTAACTTGAAAACTACTGCTTCATGACATCACAAGGTGGAAAAGAGCATTTTGAGCTCTGGAAATCTAGACAATCCAATAATAAAGGATTATTCAAATGTGTGAATGAAACAAAACACAACTCCAGGTATGTTTTTGATGAGGAAACAACATTATAATATGGCTTAGAGCTCACAAGAGTCAATTTTACATAATATAGGACGTTTAAAAACATGCATTATACGGTGAGTGATAATCACCTCTCCACAGACCTGACCTGGAATTTGGCTACATGGCAAGACCTGTTTGTCTTGATGGAGTTAGATAAGTAGAATGCCATAATGTGGAACATTCCAGGCAAAGCAATAGCTTCTCCATGTAAACAAGTAGGTAGCAGACCTTGCACCAGAAAAGTTACAGGGTGCAGCTTTAAAATCAGTGACAGTAAATGCACAGTTAATGAATTAAAATACATGCAGCAAAACCTAACCAAATTAGGGCTTTGGTAATGATAGGTACATGGACTGGAGAATTCACGGGCTCAGATGACATCACTAAAACACATGAAGATGATGGTGATAGTTAAGAGACACCACTTAAAAGCATGGAACACAAACAGAGCCTCTTCAGACAGATATAGTCCCTCTTTGAAGGCCCTGCTATTGTTGAGCTAATGTGAACTTTATGTCACTGGGTGCATTTACATGTACCCAGTAAAAATCAGATAAATAGAATAATCAGATAACCCAATAATCCCAATGACAGGAACAAAAGAAGAAGAAAGAAGGAATTGGATCATTAAAAACATCTGGTGGCATGTGTCAGTTAATGGATTTTTGTATTTGGAAGACAAAGTACAATGGATTTTATATAAACTCTTCCATTTTATTTATTTTTTTAGCATTTTCTATTCAGTTTGTTTTTTCCACAATACTTTGCTTTTTTAAAAATATATTTTCCACCTTCATGGCACTCAAAGCACTTTACATCAAGGAACCACTCACCCCTTCACACACACATTCACACACCAGTGAACGCACACACTGGGGGAGAGGTGGGTTAAGTTTCTTGCCCAAGGACACAAAGACAGCATTCATCTGTGGGAGCTGGAATTGCACCGCCAACCTGTGGGTCAGTGGATCGGACCGCTCTACCAATGTGTTCCTTGTCAAAACCTGCACAGGCACGAACAATCAGAAAGAAATCAGACCAATCACATCAAATATAACTGTTTACATTTTAAATAATCTGATACCTGCAGAAATCAGACAATGATCAGATTTTTGGTGTGGATGTAAATATACAGCGTCGTGAAGATGCCACAGGAAAGGTTAAACTAACTGAAACAAAGAGCCGGGTCTCTCATGGCCAATTACAGCGGGTCAATCTGACCACAAATGGCTCATTAGTGATCTTAGAGGCAGATCAAAGGGCAGCGGGCAGGAGGAGGGCCAGTCTGAATCAGAGAAGTCCAAGGGAGTGGAACACTATGGCCTCCAGCCCAAACTAGAGCTACTATAGACTGCACAGTACAGACAAAGAGATGGGTACAGCGCTCAGCCAAGAATATTTACATATAGGTCCTTTATTACACAAAATAGACTCTTATCAGCTTTAAGCCATATTATAATGCTATTACCTCCTCAAAAACATACCTGGAGTTATGTTTTGTTTCATTCACACATGTTTGAGTAATCCTGCATTATTAGCCTGTTTTCATCTCCAAAGCTCAAAATGCTCTGTTCCATCTTGTGATGTCATGAAGCAGTAGTTTTCAAATTAACAGCTACCTTTTATCTTTTGTTCAGTAGAGACTGGCAATTCCAGGTCTGAAATTATCCAAATGACGCTAGTGAAGGTGTATGGAGTTTAAAAACACTGGAGCACTTCCTCTATTACCACAAGACATCACAGGGTGGAACAGAGTGTTTTCTGTTTGAGAGAAGAACTCTAAATATGCAGGGTTTGTGTGTTAAACATGTGAGAATGAAACAAAACACTACTCCAGGTCTGTTTTTGATGAGGAAAATGATAACATAGATCAGAAAATAGCGTAATATGAGCCCTTTAAAGGTGTACTATGTAACTTTTCTGGTGGAGGGTCTATCACCTCCTTGATTCCATGGAATGTTCCACAGTAAGACATTAAACTTATCCATCTTGCATTCATTCAGTTACAGGTGTTTTCATTGCATCACTTACAATGACAGGGCTCACCTCTCCGTTTAAAAACAGCCACTTACAATGACAGGGCTCACCTCTCCACAGATTTGACCTGTAACTTGGACACATGGCGCCTACCTGTTTGTCTCCATGGAAATAGATAAGCTGGAACCTGGAACATTCCAGACAAAGCAATACTATTTCCATGGATAAAATACTTTTCACTCTTTTTGAGTCATTTCTTGGACTTGGACTTTGTACTTGTACTTAATATTATTTGAAAGTAAAAGATCTCTTACTTGAGTTTACACAAGTTTTATGTAGAGAGAGAAAAAGAGAAAGTATGAGAGAGAGAAAGAGGGGGGGAGAGATAGAGAGTGAGAGAGGAGAGAGAGAGACTGAAAGAAAGAGAGAGAGACTGAGGGAGAGAAAGAGGCAGAGTGTGTGTGTGTGAGAGAGAGAGAGAGAGAGAGAGAGAAAGGGAGGGTGAAGGAGAGAAAAAGATAGCATGTGTGTGAGAGGGAGAGAGAAAGAGAAAGAAAGAGAGACAGAGGGAGGAAGAAAAAGAGATAGTGTGTGTGAGAGAGAGAGAGAGAAAGAGAAAGAAAGAGACAACAGGAGGAAGAGAAAGAGATAGTGTGTGTGAGAGAGAAAGAAAGAAAGAGAGAGCAGGGAAGAGAAAGGGATAGTGTGTGTGTGTGTGTGTGTGTGAGAGAGAGAGAGAGAGATAGATAAAAAGAAAGATAGTGTGTGTGTGTGAGGGAGAGAGAGAGAGCGAGGGAGAGAAAGCGATAGAATGTGTGTGTGAGACAGAGAGAGAGAGAAAGAAAGAAAGAGAGAGAGAAAGCAACAGAGAATGTGTGTGAGAGGGAGAGAGACAGAGATAGAAAGAAAGAGAGAGAGAGAGGGAGAGGGGGTAGTACTGACATAGAGAGAGTGTGAGAGTGTGTGAGAGCCCAGCGGGGCCTCTCTCTGGGGTTACACCAGTCGATACATCGATGTTGTGTCATCATAGATTCTGCCTCCACTGCTCGTATCACACTGGCCTTTTAGCCATGAGTCAGTGATCCAGACGACAATATCACATAATCAGATTTGTGTCTCAATCCTCCGTCCCTCCCTTTGTTTTTGCTCAGGTTTCTCACAGCGCGGATGAAATATGTTGTGAAGCTAACGCTCTTTGGCTGTTAAATGTCAAGTGCTCACTCCAGTCAAGACCAATTAAATAATACAAGAAAAACTGTACACACGCTGTTACTTTACGACAAACTATAAAAACGTTCCTTCATCGACAATAAAAAAATATGGAGGACAACGCAAGAAAAGACACGTGATCTGTACTGTACTTGAACTCATAACATTACAGAGAATTAACAGTAAAATCCAGGGGTAAATGCTTCAGATAAATTTAAATTCATTGTTTCAAACTGGCATATCATCCGTGCGGGTTAGAGCGAGGAAAAGAAGAAGAACGTTTGTCGTAGCAATTAGCAATTCAAAACCAAATATTCCATCTTATGAATGGTCAAGTATCATCAAAATGTCGCTTACATATACAGGAAGCAGAAACCCATGAACTGCAGTTATCAGGGATCTTCAGCCCACAGTGCTGCTCTGGTCTGTAGCCTTATGTTCCTTCACGTGGCTCTAAAAATACAGCTTGTTAGCAGACACACTCAGACCCCCGCTCCAGCCTCCTGATAACCCACAGATACCTCCATAGGGCTGGACCATGTCAAACTGAGACATGCTCCCCAGGACACCATGACCATTTCCTCTCTTCTTCTCCTTCTTGTGTGTTTCGTGGGGGGTAAAGAGTTAACTTTGTGGACTAAAATACTTCAAATGTCAGATATTTGCGACGGTAGCTCAGCCGGTAGAGCGTTTGTCCACTGATCCGAACGTTGGCGGTTTAAATCCAGCTCTTGACATAAACATCATTTGGTAGATGACCCACAGGTTGGAGGTGTGATTCCAGCTCCCACAGATGAATGCTTTTGTTGTGTCCTCAGGCAAGACACTCAACCCACCTCGCCCCTAGTGTCTGCGTGCTCTGGTGTGTGAATGTGTGAAAGGGCTTTGAGTGCCTTGAAGGTTATACAATGATAAAATGATTGACTAAATTAAAAAAATATATATATATAACATTTGTGAAAAGACTAAGACTAAAATTTCCTGTCCAAATAAACTCTGTGGGAGGCCATTGTCTCCCCCTCCCTCCTCCTCCTCTCCTCCCTCTCCTCCCTCTTGGAACATCAGACCACACAGCTCAGCCCTGAGACCTGTCAAACACAGCTGGGACATCTCTCCTTTCCTCCCTCCTTTTTATCCGTCCTTCGTCTCCTCCTTCCTAACCCCTCCCCCCCTTCGCTCCCCAGACTCCGGCGGGTACAGCGAAGGGGGGTAGTCGCATTTCCATTTTTATCTGCTTCGAAGACTCCCGAAGACCCTCCTTCCTCTGTTGTTCTTGTCGTCCTGAAATCTCTCTCATCAGCATAAAACAATGCGTCTCTTCTTCTGTGTTTTCAAATCAAACGCGATTGATAAAGACGTGATTTCAAAAAAGGAACCATCCTCTCTATGACCGATCTGCAATGACTGTATTTACTATTTTTTTCAGTTGCAGGTTCAGCAAATCTTCACTTTTTCCACGCTGTCTTGTCAGACGATGCCAGCTTCTGTCTTGTGTAATGTGCGTCACCCAACGTATAGTCAAAGTTGTGCCTCTTCTGTCAACTCCGTAACTTTTCATCTTCAGATTCAAAGCAAAAACCGTTGCTGAAAATAAATGTTTTGAAACGAGGCAGTGTTCAAGGCGGACTCATCACCTGATCGCTACTTTAAAAGCCTTTTTCCTCACTGTCTGTAGACAATAATAGGTGTGCCCGTAAACGTTCGGAGTATGTTTGCTCTGCTCTCGTGCTGTTGAGACGTCTTCTTGGGCCTAAGAGCTTGGCTGTGTTTCATTCCGTAAATCAAATAGGTGACCTCACATGCATTAGCTGACATTGTGTCCTTTACGGCAGTGATTTTCAACTAGTGGGTCTGGACCAAAAGCGTCTCCAAGTGTAATCTGTTTATCTTTGAGTTTGAGTGTAGGTAAATTGCTTTGAAGTAGTGTCACTTAGCCATAGCCGCCATAGTCTAGACCAATGGTAGGCAAGTCTGCGGAGGAAGGATGTTTTTAGTCAAAAGATGAGGGGCCAAAAGACATGAACCAAACTGAACAAGACTAGTGTTGTACGTCACATAGACCTATAACGGGAGAATCACAAGGGGAGATTAATAACAGGGTGTTCTTTGAGTCCTTTAAGAGTTTTGTTCTGTTTAGTGAAGTCGTATTTTCACAAAAGTATAGGATGGCATTGATTTCGTTGACTGTATTAGACAGGACAGGCCCTAGTCACTGCTTAACAGTGGCGGTTTCATAGAGGGGGCAATGGGGGGCCCAGATTATATGATGAGGGGTTGAAAAAATTCTGACGCAACAAATAGTATTAAAATCAAATGTTAAATTATTTATTTTCAATGTATTTTTTATCATTATTGTTGCATAGCCTAAATAAGTGCTAGCATCAATTTTATATATCCAGGGGCGTGCTGGGACCCCTATTTCAGCCAAGAAAAGTTAGATTGTGGACTGGTCCAAATGCCACTTACAAATAGATGTTTTTGGCCTATTTAGTTAATTATCCTTTCAGTAAATTCTTGTACATAACCCCCCAGAGGCAAATCAAGACTATGGCTGTAGTGCTGTAGTGTTAGCAAAGATCATAAAAAATGTAACAAAAAAATTTAACAGAGCTGATGTTTTTGCTGTCTCCAGGTGTGTTTTAGGGGCTGTGAATACAATAGCGCATTATTGTTTCAGCCCTTAATCACATAATAATAATAATAATAACATAGCTAGCCCTAATGTTAATGTTACATAGCCCTAATGTTAATGTTACATAGCCTATAATGTGTAATGCAGGTAAAAGATGCATCTGGGCCTGGTGTTCATGATCCCACTCTACTTCACTTCAGTTTTCACTCAGTGTGGACTCCAGTAAAAGCCAGTCTTATTTATTCATTTTATTCTGGAAGATGCCTTGGGCGCCGCCATTGTCATTCGGGTTGTGTTATTTTGCATGGGGCTGCTGATCTTCACAGCAAATAAGTTCTATTGAAATGAATGAGATTGCCGCTTAACCGGAAGTCCCACCACAAAAGAGCTTTTTTTCTATTATTAAAACAAAATGAAAATTTTACTTCAGCACAAGGTTCCCTCTACCACAGACGTATAAAAAAACACTCGCGAAAGTGGATAACAGACACTTTCCTCAGACCGAATACTCCTGTTTGTCCTGTAGCTTTAGCTGTTCTACTTTAGCTCTCGTGAAGAACACAATCTCTCCTCTGACCCACTGCTACAAAGTACAGCACTTTTATTCACAGTAGTTTGCTTTTAATTCATCTTTTGAACGTTTAAATGCTGTTGTTATCACGCTGTCGTCACTTCTACTGGGTAAGAAACTTGCAGCACATGTCCCACATGCCTCTGTATTCCAGTCCATCTGCCCATTTGTGCCCAGTGTTTCGTGCAGAACTCACAGCGTATTGTATAAATTATGCAAAAAATGCCTTTTTGTTAGATCCATGATCACATTTTCCTCTCTATGCTGAGTAACTGTTGTAAACACAGCTCCCACCCACTTTCTACATGCGGTCAATTATACGCCAGCTGTATGACACAGTGGGGAAAGAGAGCCGGCCTCCGATCAGAGATAGAGAAGAGCCAATTTGACAGACGGCCAGAGCAGCCAATGAGTGGCCAGAGCAGGCCAGGCACAGAACAGAGGGAGCACACGGAGCGCACCTGGGCCGCTCTCGATCTCTGTGAAAGTCCCGACCCTCCCAATTAGCCAGTATGCCAGTTGTGTATGTCTGTTATTCTAGTTTGAATATTTTCAGGGGAGGAGATGGATGAGGGGGCATTTGGGGGGGCAGAACCTTTGCCGTCCATGCTGCTTAGACTCCCCCCCTCCCAGTGCCGTTCATACTGCTTAGAAACACAAAAGAGTTTTTAATTAATTTAAAAATAGCAGATGGATGAGATCTCAATGAAATGTTTATCTTCTCATTGCCCAGGCTGCATGCTCCTCTTTGAGTTTGAGTATAGGTAAATAGCTTTGAAGTGGTGTCAATTATCCATAGCCACCATATGGTCAAGACCTGGGGTGGGTAAGTTTGCGGTGGCACGATGATTTTAGTCAAAAGATGAGGGGCCAAAATTTAACAAACCAAATTTAACAAAAGTTGTGTTATACATCACATCTAAAGTGCTCAGAATAAAATGCCCTACATGTGTCATAGTTTAAAGGGCCCATATTACACCATTCTCTGGTTCCTGTTATAATGTTGTTTCCTCATCACAAACAGACCTGGAGTTGTGTTTTGTTTCATTCACACATGTTTAACACACAAACCCTGCATGCTTAGGCTGCGCTTTTCTCTCTTCTCTTTCTGAAAACACTCTGTTCCACCTTGTGATGTCATGTGGTAATACAGGAAGTGCTCCACTGTGTTTGTAAACTCCATACACCTTCACTAGAATCATTTGGATCATTTCAGCCCTGGAATTGCCGATTTCTACTGAACTAAAGGTCAAAGGTAGCTGTTACCTTGAAAACTACCGCTTCATGACATCACAAGGTGGAACAGAGTATTTTGAGCTTTGGAGATGCAGATTAACAAACCAGGATTACTCAAACATGTATGAATGAAACAAAACACAACTCCAGGTATGTTTTTGAGGAGGTAACAACATTCTAACACGGTTTAAAGGTCACAAGAGTCAATTTTGCGTAATATAGCACCTTTAATTTTAAATACCCCCAGAAAGTGCAGTATGTCTTTGAAATAGTTGCCGTGATAACTGTGAGTCTATAGTTGGGTGGTGAATCATATTATCTAGTTCTTCTTCCAGGCGTGGAAAAGCAGAGACAGAAAAAGCCTCATGTGGCGCAGTGTGGTGCCAAAGTGATGACAGAAAGCACCAGGATCACACGCAGCCCAGTTAACCTTTAACAGTCGGCTCAAGTATACGCCAATAAGTAACTCTTTAAACGCTTACATTCGCAACTCACTTAAAGGGCCACTGCGTAACTTTTGGGCCTGTCACGATAACAAATTTGGAAGTGCGATATATTGCTGAAGTAAATATAGACGATTTGGATAATTTCAGCCCTGGAATTTCTGATCTCTACTAAACGAAAGGTAAAATGTAGTTGTTAACTTGAAAACTACCACTATATGACGTCACAAGGTGGAACAGAGCATTTTGAGCTTTGGAGATGTAGACAGACTTATAGTAAAGGGTTACTCAAACATGTGTGAATGAAACAAAACACAACTCCAGGTACGTTTTTGATGAGGAAACAACATTATAACATAAACCTCTCAGGATTCAATTTTGTACAATATAGAGCCTTTAATTATTGTTTAAGTGAGTTGTTAAAAGTTAATACCTTACTCTGGAACATTCTATAGGCAAAGCAATAACATCTCCATGGAGACAAGCACATGACAGATCCACCACTGGAAAAGTTACGCACTGCACTTTTAAGATTGTTAGAAGAGAATGGCTTGTTTGTTGTGACTGAATGATGCAAGAAACATGTTAAAATATGCAAAGGCGTTTAACAAAACATCACAGGTTTGGTTTTCTGCTCAAAACAAAGCATTTTCTGACTTTCTTATCGTTTGTTTGCACTGGCAAGACTAACCACGAATAAAACTAAAAGGATTCCATTCTACATTATTCATAATCTTAATTGCAATCTGATAATGGCATGGGAGGGAGAACACATTTATTATCATTAATTGGCATTGTGATGGTAGGTCGACAAAGCATCTTATCTCTGTATTTAAATTGTTATACAACTGGTCAACTCCACACTGTTCTAGATTACTGCTTCTTGTTATCTGCGACATTTTGAGGACTTTTCCCCATTAAAAAGATATATTTTCTTTAACATTGTTAATCGCTATAGCAACTATTTTTTCATCATTCTGAAACCCATGATGACTGAACATTAGCCACAGGTTTGAACTGAAATAAGTGTGATTGTGTGATCCAGTACAGTGGGCAGCAGTTAGTAGAATGTTTGTCCACTGATCCCGTTGATGGTTCGAATCCTGCTACCAGACTGGTAAAAGGTGAATGGCCATCAGGCTACTAAGCTATTATGAGACTTTACTATGCTAGGCTACTGGGGTGTAGCATTAAATTCTGGGCCCTCAGTAAAAACCATCTTGGTGGGCCCGCACTATATATTGTCTTATGAAAAATGCACATTACAGACTTTATAAGGGGCCCCCCTCTGAACTGGGCCCTGGGTAAACAGTACCCTTTACCCCCCCAGTCCAACACCCCTGCTAGGCTATGTTTTGTTGGATACTCATGCCTGCAAGTGCCACTAAAGGAAAATTTAAAACGCTGTGGAAAATGTCTCTAGGCTAACTGTATAGCTCAACCATAATAACTTATGTAGATGTTTAAAGACGATATTTCCCCACATCAGTCAACAGCACAGACAGCGACTGAAGGAATGTAGCTGAGATTAAAATAACTTTCAGCGGATCCAGGAGGTGATTAGTGACGGCCACTGTTTTTCCACTGTCACTGTTCCTTGGCACTTGAGAAAACCCGATAAGGCTCAGTGGTGGGTGAGCGCTGGAGGTGCCTGGAAATATTAAAGTGCATATGACAGGTTTTCATGTTTTTTCTATTTATTAGGACTACTTTGTTTGTCAGAAGAAAAGTACAAAAAAACAGGAAGTAGCGGTGAACTCTAAAATCTCTACGTACGTCATCAACACTGAAACTTCCACCCAAACACTGGGACAATTTACGTGCAAGGAATACATTTTTCATTTAAGAAAATAAAGGTTTTATCATTTATTTTATTATGCTAATCATCACTTTTGTGATCACTCCCTGACTTTAATATTATTGCTATGTTGTGGAGTTACCTCTACGTTGCCTGTGTCACATCCAGTGGTGGAGGAAGTACTCAATTTTGTTACTTAAGTAAAACTACAGATACCAGAGCAAAGAAATACTCAAGTAAAAGTAAATGTATCACATGAAAAAATATACTTATGTAAAAATATTGAAGTACCTGTTTAAAACTGTACTAAAGAGTAAAAAGTAAAAGTATTTCTCGCAGATTTTGAGATTTGTGCTGAATCTGGTTCAACAGAAACAATGGAATCGATCGTTGTTTTTTTTTGTTTTTTTGGTTTTTCTGGTTTTATTTGTAAATGTTTCTTTGCTCAAATTATGAAGTTGATAAAAAATAGCAGGTCTCAGACAATAATAAAAAAGACTTTTACTTTTCAGTCCTGTTCAAAAATTTTGTGGAGTAGAAAGTAAAAGTGAAGTGTAGTGGAGTAGAAAATAAAAGTAAAAGTAAAAAGTATACGCTTTAAAATTTACTTAAGTAAAGTACAGAGACCTAAAAATTGTACTTAAGTAGTTACAGTACTTTACTATTTTTACTTTGTTACATTCCACCACTGGTCACATGTGCTGCACATGTCCAACCAGAAAGTAAAATAATAAAAATCACCAAAAAAACAAAACAAAACAAATCACAGGCCTAGCTTTTTTGTGAAATGTTAAATATAGATGTGTTACTATGTTTTAGTGAAATGATCAGTCGAACCTGTCATATGCACTTTAAGCGAACTACCCCAGCCAGCCCCACCCTAGGGCCCTCCCCTTCCATCCTCCCTCCCTCCTCGCTCCCTCCTTCGCCCCTCTCCTCCTGACGCGACGATGGAAGAGAAGTTTGCCCGCGGCGCAGTCCACTGAACATTTTACTGTATTTCAAACGGAGGATCACCAACAAGAGCCTGCGGAGAACCTTCACTGGGAATGCGAGGGAATATCTGACAGCATTTAAAAACGTGTCGCGAGTTTCTTTTTCTCTCTTACCGCTTCCAACATTAAAGCCGGTTCTTGGAGCAGATTGATGCCGCGAAAGTAGTGGGGAAGCCCGGGTCAGAAGACAGCGGACACCGGCAAGAGTGTTGGCTGTGACGGAGGGTGCTTTGTTGCGATTAACGTGGAAAAGAGGAGAAGAAAGCTGAAAGAAAAAGACAAGAAGACATCGCTGAGAAAGTGATCAAGAGTCGACATGAATAACAACAAAATCGAGAAGGAAAATGAACAGACTGAGTTCACCAACCACGAAGAGGAGGTATGTATCCGGACGCACGCTGCACGCACCTGGCGCAGTTGTAAAGTCAGTCCTTGACCCATAACCACAACTTAATTAACCCTTACGCACAAAACTGTAGCCCTCCAAGAAACTGCCTTGCCCATACTTTGTAATTACTGTAATAATACACAACTTTAACATGATTTTTATATCTATAACGCGAACCAGGATATATTTTTTCCAAAAGATGTGTTTTTTATAATGCGCCTATAGCTCTTTAAGCTTGGGTTGGCATCTGTGCTCTGCTGCTCTGCCTTTGTTGAATATTTTAAAACTCATTCAAATTTAAAAGTAGCGTAAACGTCCTTTTTACAGCTAGTGGAAGTAGAAAAAGTTGAAATGATGAGTTTTTGATATGTTTTTGCGCAGTTTACAACGGACTAATCATGAAACTAATATCTTAGATGTTTAATTGTCTCCTTGGAATTTCTATGAATTTTGGAGGAGGCTGCAGATACTTAGCCCACCACTTCTGCCTGTTACTGTATAAAGCCGGGGTTCACACATCACTGGAAAGCTGTACCAGTAAAGGGAATATCTTAGCCAGCATGAATTAGTTTTCACTGAAGCTAAGGGAGCAATTGGAGTTCAAACAACTGCGGCTGCAACATGTAGGCAATATCCCTTATATACAGCAGTATAGCAGACCTAATACAATGGCGCTGGAGCAGAGGGGGGCAGTTCTGATACTACTTTAATTACTAGTGGAAAGAGTACTGACAATTTCTCAAGTAAAAGTACAGTTACATGGACACAAATCTCCTCATTTACAAGTCTACATTTAGGTCTACTGCCAGAATTGTATTAAGGTATAAATAAAAGTGCATTAAAATACTACTCAAAGTACTAGATGCTTTTAAAACACAATATTAGATCAATATTTTATTCGAAACTTAACTAAACTATATGTATGAAACGTAATTTAGTCATTTTCAACCGCAATTGGCATATTCTTTGGTAGGAAGAAAGGACACAGTGTGAGGCAACTGTGCATGAGAACAATTGGGACGTCAATCAGTACTTAGTAACTTCTATGATTTAGAATTACAATTACACGGTTAGAATTATACTCAATTACAAGTACAAGTACACATACAAAAATCTACTCAAAAAAAGTACTCTTACTAAAAAATCTACTCAATTACATTAACGCAAGTATTTGTACTTAGTTACTTCCTACTCCTGTTAATCGCGTATTAACTTCCAAGAATGCTTGCCTCGGTTTCTGGTGAAGTTTATTTACGTTCTTGACAAGGACTGGACAATGGCCAAGTTTCTTTCCTGTTCAAACATTGGAATAATTGCACAATAGGGTTTCAGCTTTCTTAGTAAATACATGTGTAGTTCTTTGCATGGGGCAGTTTGCTTTGGCCCCAGAGGCAGGCTATCTCACTCTAGTACCAATACTGATTTGTTATTGTAGAGAGCCCTCCACATCTGCTTCCAAATGATGTAAGAAAGGAAGGTATATCAGATGGTATCAGATATTTCTTGTGCAATTAAATTAGGGCTGGCTGTGCGTTCGTCGCTTTGTAACCGAATAGTGAAGCAGGCCTGATGGGTTGCCATATTTGGTGCACTGCTCTAAGTGGTTTCTATGGATGCTGCGAGGTACCGGTCTACAGATGATGTGGCGAGGGACTTGACTTTTAAGAAATCTAATGGGCAGAACGACTCAAAAAGCTTCACTCAATAAGAGACTGCTACTGTAGCCTATAGATTATGATTAGAGGTAGTATCGCAATTGTTGTTCTGGAGATATGCAAAATTAGAATGTTGAGGTTTACCGCCGAAAGAGCTGATTAAAAATAAAATGGGCAGAAACGACTTGTGTAATTTCCCTAACAAGAATATAAATTGATTTTTCTGCACTTTTGTGGTTGATTTTATGAACCATTGACATTTTGTGCAATACTTGAAGATCACCCAGCACATTTACAAGCACATTACAAGCACATCCTGATGTATTTTGAAAGTATCCTGAATATCGCCATAGTGATAATGCAAAAAAAAAATTGAGATACAATTTTTTGGCAGTATCGTCCACCTCTATATCATGAGTAGGCCTATCAACATAATTAGTTCAATATATGAAAGCTGGAACAATATTTTTTGGGGTCATTATTTACTGTTTGGACTTTTTCTTTGCACAACTGGGAAATTTTTGGTTATTTTTTGGCTATATGATAAGATTTAAGCCGTAAAAGGTTGAATTAGTAACTTATATGGCTCATTACAGATGCAAACTAAATACTAAAAAGTTTCATTCTGCTGTTTATTTATTGCAGCTCATGAATTTTTTACAATATTGTAGATTTAGAATAAGTTTTGTGGTTTAAATCTGCTCTTGGGTTGGCGTCAGTGGCGTAAATTAGTTTCAGTATTATCGTTTATCGTCTATATTTACTTCAGCGATATATCGAACTTCAAAATTTGCGACAGGCCTAATCATGAGACATTGCTATACTATGTTGCACAACTTTTTGTATAGTTATTGTCAAAGCAATACAAAACCACGACAATGAGATCAAAATATGTTCTGGCAATGCAATACTTAAATACAACTGTTTTGACTCATTGCGGTTGTAAATGTTGAGTTTCGTTTAGTCCCACTTTTGACAAGCTAGAAGTAAATTCAAATCAAATATAATGGAACAACACAACTCAAGTTTCCACTACTGTTCATTCTCTTTTTCTTATTAAGAGAAACATGAAACATTTTTTTTTATGAAAACCCAGCTACGGTGCCGGTCTTAAGCCTGATCACATGGTTTGCCTGTGGGACGGCATCCTTCATAAATATCAAAGTAATATGAATCCTAGTATATGAGACTGTGCTTTTAATCGAGTTTTAATCAAATCCAATAGTTTTAGATGCCAATGATATAAGCTTGTGTTATTTGTTATTTATTCTTTGTCGTCTCCAGCCGGTCCTGTGTCAGTAAAAGCTTTTGTAGCAGAGTTTTGACCTTGGGGGGAGAGATGTTTTGTATTAAATGGCACTGATTTAAAAATGCATTGTTTATGTCCAGGAAATTCATATTGAAAGCATTTTTATTTCTTTGATTTATTTTTTTCTTTAAATACTCAACACGAGGGAAACATTTATACATATATTTTTCATCCACCTCTACTTGAAGGCATGATTTACTGAAGTGACCAGTTGGAAAAAAAAAAAAAAATCTCATTATTTAGTTATTACATATTACAAATGTGTAGGCTGATAATGCAGGCCCTTTTGTTCTGGTGATACTTGTAAGGACAAAAATAGATCCAACTTGTGTCTTACAGTGTCTAGACAGAGGAGTAATGACCAGAGAAATCTAATGCTTGTGAATATGTTTGGAGGCCATCCAGTCTGGCACCAGCAAGAATTCACTTGAGTGGATTAAGGTACCTAAGGTTAAACAGGCATGATTTTATGAAAGAATATGTTTTGTATGCAGGGAAGGATGCTTTGTGCACACTGATGGAGAGAAGCAGGTGAAGACAAGATTAATGACTAATTTCTAAATACGCGGGGATGACTTGCACTTTCCTCAAGAACGTTCAAGTTCATCCTCCGTGACTGTCCTGATTTAATTTTATGTTCCCATCACGACTCAAACATACACAATGTTCCTCCATCAGTGGAGCTTCGCCGCTGTAAAACGGACCACTGCTTGTTCTTAAGTAACTATAAACTACAACGGGCGACGTTTAAGAGGCTCGTGGGTATGACACTCACATGTTTGGTAACAGCAATGTTTCCCACATGACAAGATTGGCAAAATGAATTGTGATTGAAACAAAATTGCAAGAATGGTCGTAATTAGCAAATCCCAAAGACTATAATCATTTCATTATTTAAAGGTGCACTATTCAGCTTTTCTAGTAGAGGGGTCGGCCACCTGCTTAACACTTCTCGTGTTGCTTTGCCTGGAATGTTCCACAGTATGGCATTAAACTTATCTTTATCGCATTACTCAATTACTGGTGTTTTTTATTCCAAAGAAAACGTACTGAAAAACATGCATTCTTGAGAGTGAGCCCACCTATCATGGAGATAGACAAGATTAATGCCATAGTGTGGAACATTCAAGACAAAGCAATTATTTCTCCCTGAAGTCAAGCAGGTGGCGGAGTCTCCACCAGAAAAGTTACATAGTGTACCTTTATCTTAACACAGACTCACAGTCCGGTACCCCAGCTTTAAAATGTGTTCTTTCAACAGTACTTTTAAACATACATCTATATGCACTTAAAGAAAAAAGAAACTATGATCACCTTCAAACTAATTATGTCACTAACACAATAACCAATATCACATAATGTGACACTATAACAAAAAGTTCCCCATAATAAATATTGATCCCGAAAAATGATTGTTCCATCTATCATTTATTAAACGATAAGGCCTAAAAGCCGCTCAGCCCTACCCCCCTTTTTCACTCTCCTTACTCACCCATCTGTACTAAGCAGTTCACTGACTTGCACCAGTACAGCACAGGCAGCCTTGTACCTCCTCGTGCCCGCTTCACTGGCCAAACTCACATGCCATCTCCAAAGCCCGATGACGCTTGCTGTTTATCAACCATGGTCCAGCGCTCCCCAAACAAGGCTCTGTATGCTGGTTTCAGCCTCTTATCTGGCACTCTGGTTTGATAAGAGTTTATTATCAGGTGTTCTGGATGCTTTCACGTAGCACAGCACTCAGTGGTCACAGATGCAGCCGAGGCGACGACCCAGTATGTAAAATGTTCAAGATATGACCAAGGAGCAGCGGGTTTCCACACCATATATGGGCAAGCAGTCTTATGGTATGTCCCTATAAACATCCAGGCCCAAATATTGAACCATACACTTGAGCTCATACAGTATCAAATGCACATGTGGAACCTACTTCAGTAAACTGTTTACATTAGAAATATAAGCATAGCATTAAAGGCACTGTACCAGATTTTTACGGTCTTAAAAACTTGAAAAACAAAACTAGTTCATTTAAATGTTTTGCAGTGGTCCAAAGTTATTTCTCACTTCACGTACATTGTGAACGTCCTAATAGAAGCTCTTTTCACAACTCTCAGAGACAACAGCGGAAAAAAAAACAACTACCAACAACTAGCATGCTAACAGCACACTTTCTGATTCTTGGACAATAAAACACTTTCTAATTAGATGCAGACACCACACACCTGACTTATTTTGAGCTCAAGTGTTGCTTATGCAATACTGGGGCAAGACTAATTTTGTTCAAATATATGGGAAGAGGGCCTTTAACAAATACAAGTACATTTTGTCAAATCGAGTACAGGAGACCACGGTTGGTTATCACACCTTTTCTTACAGAGTAATTTGCCTATTATCAAAACATTTTCCAAAAGTTATTCATACATTAAATGAAAACTTGAAGCCTTAGCAAGAAGTATGCAACTCTTTTGTTTTTATGTCTTATTGATTGATTGATTGTTTGACTTGGACAAACAATATTTAAAGCAGCAAAAATATAAAAAAGCACAAATATACAGAGTGGTACATATATAAGTACAATAAAATGATAGCATTATATTATAGCTTACACATGCTATATATCCAATTGGTGCATATTTTGAATAAGAATGATTCAGGCTTAGTAATTAAGGGGTTAATGTTAGGAGTCAGCTTTAGTAACTGCTTCATTAACCCCTATTTGTTCATTATGATTTAAGTCTTTGTACATTCTTTATTACGGGCAATTAAGGTGGAGTTATTAAAAGTGGTACCAGCTTTTCCCTATAGTAATAGTGTAGTGTAGTAAGTAGTGTAAGCTTAGCATCCTCTCTCATCTTTTCAGGCTTTACTTTGGAAATTACAAGTCATTTTGCATGTGTCATCTGAGAGTTATTTAAAGACCCAAATGAGGTGACAAATTCCAGTCGTGTTTGTGTTATCATAAGGTCGCACAGTGGCATATAGTCCCAGCAGTGGAGAGCTTTCACACTTCTGTGATTTAAACGCTATTCAAAACATGGTGCTTAAAGATATCTAGAGGTGCGGACATGTTATACAACCTGTGAGTGTATAAAAATCAGCAGACCAGGCGTGACCTTTTGACCTTTGAGCTGTTAGCCTTCCTCTTGCTAACTCGTGTTTACTTTGTAGAGACCTGCACAGCTTCTTGTACCTTGTAAGCCCACCACTGTCAGACTGGGATTGCATTATCTAACAGTGATTTAATTCGAGAATACTGTGTTCTTTCCGTTAAACTTAAGCTATAAATCTGTCTTCTTTGGATGTAAAACAGTGCTACAAGTTTGACCAATTGTCAACATCTGTTGCTGTTAGGGCTGTAGTCAACTAAAGACATTCTGGTCGAGTAAAGACATACCATGTTTATTGATGAGTCAGAGGAACACGGCGTTGTGTTGGCAAAAGCTCTCAAAACTATTTATTTCTTAAAGCAGGCCTATTATGCAAAATCGACTTTTCAGAGCTTTTAACCATGTTATAGTTGTTTCCCCTCACCGTGTACCCACTCAGACTTGTATTTGGACTGATTTGTGAATATTTGCGCAAATTTTAATCACGTAATTTCAAGGCGCCGTATTGTTGATCAACTCCCATTGTCACCACCACCAGTATAAGCCAACTGCTCTCGACTTTCTTCATTCTCCAATTTTATTTTTTAAATCTATCATACGCATAGGATTCAGCAGCATTGTGTAGTCATTTTGGTACAAATGAAAATAAAATCTGCGGCTTGCTAGCATGATCTGCAGCTATGCAGCTCTTTGTTGTGATGACGTATAGAACAGCTCCCATTGGGCACCACAGTTTTCTAACGTGGAAGTCAGTGGACATGTTTCTTTTATTAAGTCATTTTAGTTGAATATTACGATTTATAATGTGCAAATTATAACACAATGATCTTTGGGTATCATAGATTATAACTATAGAGCAGACACAAGCACAATATGTCTTCTGCACCTTTCTGACCAAACTGTGCTCACTAGTTTTAGTAAGCAGTAGATTGTCTTGTAAATCTACTCACAAATCGGTGGCTAGCGCTCTCACCTCACAGCAAGAAGGTTCCAGGTTTGACTCCTGGAGTTTGCATGCTTCTCCCCGTGTCTGGGTGGGTTTCTTCTGGGCACTGTCTCCACCAAAGACAGTCCTGACCAAGCCTAGCTCAAGATCTGGAGAAGGGTCCCCGGATTCAGCGCTGCGGAGACCACTGCTCCTGACAATAAAGTGTACCTTAACCTTAACAATTCATTCCCAAATCCCAGTCTAGCTCCCTCTGACTCCTTTCTGCTGAAGTCTTTATATAACTTAAATAACTTCATAATCCAAATAATTAGTTTTGGTCTAAGAAGCCATTGTCCGACTAATAGACTAAGGGACACAGCCCAAGTTGCCTCCACGCTGATCGTAAACTCCTAAGTGAATCTTTACAACCAAAGTGAAACTAAACCTCAGTCAGGCTCTGTTGAGCAAAGCGCCATGTCTCCCTGGGGTGTAATTGGATTGTGCTTGGCCTGTTTTGGGTATCCACTGGGTACTGTTCAAATAGCAGGTTATGTGGCCCGCCTGACCTTTGCGATGAGGAGTTGTTGCGTGGAAAGAGATTTATAATGTGCAAATTATAACACAATGATCTTTGGGTATCATAGATTATAACTATAGAGCAGACACAAGCACAATATGTCTTCTGCACCTTTCTGACCAAACTGTGCTCACTAGTTTTAGTAAGCAGTAGATTGTCTTGTAAATCTACTCACAAATCGGTGGCTAGCGCTCTCACCTCACAGCAAGAAGGTTCCAGGTTTGACTCCTGGAGTTTGCATGCTTCTCCCCGTGTCTGGGTGGGTTTCTTCTGGGCACTGTCTCCACCAAAGACAGTCCTGACCAAGCCTAGCTCAAGATCTGGAGAAGGGTCCCCGGATTCAGCGCTGCGGAGACCACTGCTCCTGACAATAAAGTGTACCTTAACCTTAACAATTCATTCCCAAATCCCAGTCTAGCTCCCTCTGACTCCTTTCTGCTGAAGTCTTTATATAACTTAAATAACTTCATAATCCAAATAATTAGTTTTGGTCTAAGAAGCCATTGTCCGACTAATAGACTAAGGGACACAGCCCAAGTTGCCTCCACGCTGATCGTAAACTCCTAAGTGAATCTTTACAACCAAAGTGAAACTAAACCTCAGTCAGGCTCTGTTGAGCAAAGCGCCATGTCTCCCTGGGGTGTAATTGGATTGTGCTTGGCCTGTTTTGGGTATCCACTGGGTACTGTTCAAATAGCAGGTTATGTGGCCTGCCTGACCTTTGCGAT
>KN481454.1:0-28182 GCA_000787095.1 Periophthalmodon schlosseri
TTTATTTATTTTTTTTTTCATTGTCAAGTAACACAATTTCCATCTAGTTTTTAGACTAATGCTTGTTATTCCAGGACTACAGTCATTCACTTTTGTCTCTCTTATATCTGTGAATGCACATAATTTGACAGGGTTTTGTGTGTTCAGGAGATGCGGCTCAGCTAGAGGCCAGTCTGAGGCAGCTGGACCAGGCTCTGGATGCAGGGCGGTACCACCTTCAGCAGAGAGAGGCCAATGCCAACCGCAGCAGCCCGGACACCACCTATATGGGCTATGTACGCCAGATTAGCAATAGATTGAAATGATACTCAATCCTTTTCATTGGTTCTATGCACATGATTTTGTTATTTTAATTTATGAATCATGCTGTCTTTAGATGCGCCTGATGGGAGAGTGTCGGGGCAGTATTGATGCAGTGAAAAGAGCAGAAGGAGAGCTGACTGAGGATGAAGATGACGTCCCAGGATTTACTAACCCCAACAGCACTGACACTCAGAGCACTGGTCAGCATTGCAGTTATGAAACAGAAGACTTAAGCAACAGTGCTGTAGTGTCTATTAAAAACTCTTGTTGGGTTTTTTATCCAGGTGTGATTGAGCGGTGGGAGCTGATCCAGGCCCAGTCCCTCAGTGAGAAGAACAGGTACAAGCAGGACCTGCAGCAGTGGCAGCAGCTGATCTCAGATCTGCAGACCATGAGGGCCTGGCTAGGACAATGTGAGGCCGAACTCAGCCAACTGAGAGGACTGCGCCAGAGCACGGACATCCACACCATACAACTGAGGATCAAGAAGCTCAAGGTTAGTGCCATATGTGTTTTTATTTAGTCGTCAGTGATTTTGAAACATGTAAATAACCTTTCTTTAATTTTTGTCTGCTTCGAAATCCTGTTCTCTTTCTCCTGCCCCATCTTAATTTACATTACATCTTGTCCATATGTAAAATGACATTAAAATAATTGCAGACCTATTTTCTGTGTAGAGACCATCTTAATCAAAGAGATAAAAATAAATATTGTACATTTTAATTTTAGTTACCTAGGATGTGTCTTTATCTGCTAATAAACATTTCCCTTGCCAACCTTCAAATACACACACACAAGTGCTTGGTACATTAGACTAGACTCTATAAATACCTGGTCTCATGCCTCAGGGCTCCACTAACCTACATCTAAAATGTTTAAACCACTGTAGCATGTCTAACTGATACCCACTTTTCACCCTAGTGTCCAGCAGCCCTTTTCACTTTGTCCTAATGGTTTGTCTCTATATTAGCTTGTCCTAACCACTGCCATGTTGTTCTCCAGGATCTGCAGAAAGGAATGGACGTGCACAAATCAGAGGTGCTGTCGATAAACCTGAGCAGTGCAGACTTCCTCCAGGCTGAGCCTGACTCTGAGGAGGCCTGGGAGCTGCGGGACGCCCTCAAAGAGATGAACTCTCGCTGGGACCACCTTGGGACCTCCCTGGAGGACTGGAGGAGTGAACTGCAGAGGGCGCTGTTGCAGTGTCAGGTAGGACAGGAAAGGACAATAGCTCTCAACTGATCTATTTCTTTGGATTCTGATTTTAACGCAATCTAATTAGCACTTTAATTTTATGATGATTATTTATGTATTTGTTTGTCTTGTGATTTTAATGTCTTTCTTATTCTGTAAAGCACTTTGAATTACTTCATGTACGAACTGTGCTATACAAATAAACTTGCCTTGCCTTGCCAGGAGTTTCATGAACTTAGCCATGGTCTGCTGCTTTGGCTGGAGAACATTGATCGCAGAAGAAATGAGGTGGTCCCCATTCCTCAAAGAGCAGACCGAGAGACTTTATTAGCTCATCATAACACACTAACAGTGAGTATATTATATTTGTTGATTTCGGCATTGCACCAATACCACTGTCGAGGTTTTATCAATTTGGTCTCTAAAGTACATTTTGATTGAAGTAATTTGTTCCCAAATAGATTATGCTTTTATTTTGCAGCAAATAAAGCATGAGCTGCTGGACTCGCAGCAGAAGGTGTCATCCCTGCAGGATCTGTCCACTCACCTGTTGGTCCACACCAGGCCCCCCTCTCTGTCCCGGGACCCCCAGCAGCTGCAGGTTCAGGGCAGTGAGTGTCTGGAGGCCCAGGAGAAGGTCCATGTGATCTGGAACAGGCTGAGGCTGCTGCTGAGGGAGGTGAGCTCTGACCTGGAGGAGCTGGAGAGGAGACTGGAGGCAGCCCACCCACAACAGGTCAGCAATGGGACAGGGGGCACAGAAGACGCAAAAGTTATGTTACACCATTGACAATTATTTAAAACTGTTTTTCAGGATGTCGTGCCTTTGCCTGTTGCAAAAGTGGAGACCATTCATTTAGCTGAAACAGTGTCAGAAGTGGTCCATCAAAAACCACTAACGGTAATAATTTCTCTTCAAAATGTCCCCTTGAACCTTCTAAATGCTGCTCTATAAAGATGTTATTTCCCTGTTAAAAGAATAATGTTGCCTCCTTTTTAATGAGTTTTGCTGCCAACATCATATCAATCTGATGAAATTATACAAGAAAACCTGGCTTTTCATTTGACAGTCAACAACTTCAATTTGTAATGGCAAAAGCTATGTGTTATAATGTAAGTGGAAATATTTTTTTATGTTACACTTAATTCCTGAGAAGCCAGATTTCTTGGTTTAAAAGTCAATCACGTCATTGATTATGCTCCTGCTCTTTGGTTCAATGAAGAATGTTATGGCTCTTTTATGTTCCTCATCTGAGGCTTGGTCTTTATTTGCCCTTGACTGAACCATTCTTTTCTTTCTTTTACCCCTCCCTGCTCATTGCCTGGCACAGCCCCGAGGTAAAAGTAGTCAGACCCACCGGGGACATCCCGAGAGCAGACCGCGCCACAGGTACTTGTCTCCTGGACTCTAGCAGCTTTGGACGATGATGGAACAAGCAAATGTCTCAAATGCGTCTCAACGAGTTATAGACAAAATGTGTAATAAATGTGTTCTTTTTGTTGTTCAACCTGTTTGTTCCATGATCTTCCTTTCATCTAGAGCATTCTACTGTGTCTACTGTGAATGCCCAACTCTGGGTCCCTTTTTCCCTAATGTTTTTCCCTGCTTCTCTTTGCTATAAAGCTCTTGCTGTCCTCTTTTTAACCTCTCCATTAAGCTTTGTCTGCCTGCATTTTGTCTTATTGCCCACTAGAGGGCAATATTAATGCCAATAACCCTTCTCTCATAGTACTTCCTGTTTTCTTTCTTCTTCCTATTATACTTACATTTTACAGCACTTTAACCTTCCTTTATTCTGTTTCTAATAATCTATATTTCTGCCTTGTCCTAACTGAAAATCATTGTCATTTAACTTAAACCTCTGCTATAAATAGCAATAACTCATTGTTAGTATCCTGGTTTGAAAAGCATAGACAAGACAAGCTGCTTAATTCAAGCAGTTACACCTAAATTGTATATTGTTTTTTGGAATGGGGGTCGGCATGCGGGACTCTCCTCCCAGTGCAGTAAGAGGAACAGAGTGTTCCTTCCCCGAGCCTTGGCTCCGTCAGTAGAAATCTCCGGAAAGGCATTTGGCTTTTCTCCTGCTTCTGTTTGGAATGAGCTGTGGCATTGAACTCTCACATACTTAGAGACCCAGTTCTCCCTGAGAGCAGAGACAGCTAGAGGAATGTGGTTATTGGCAGTAGTATGAATGCATCTGTCTAGTGTATGTGTTCAAATTCTTGTTTGTTTGAAGTAACACAAGATCATGATGATAAAGTGTATCTCAAATTACAATAGCAGTTCATCCAGATTTATCTAACAAACAAACTGATTGCAATGTTGTTTGTGACTTGTTCCTATCTTCTTGCAGCCGGAGCAAATCACAAGGCGTCGCTGGCTGCGGTTCCTCCCGTTCTGACCTTCCAGACTCCGCCCCCTGCCCCTCCCCCTCTGTTGGGGGCCAGTCATTTGTGCTGCGTGTGCTCCGGGCAGCCCTCCCTGTCCAGCTGCTGCTGCTCCTCCTCATCGGCCTGGCCTGCCTCGTACCCATGACGGAGCAGGACTACAGCTGTCACCATGCCAACAACTTTGCCCGCTCCTTTCACCCCATGTTGCGCTACACCAACGGACCTCCGCCCATCTGAGCGACACTAGTATCTACCTACTGCTTTTGCCAAGGACACCACTGACTCCTGTGAATGTCTCCTTTGCCCCGAGCCCTAAAGCATCCAACTGTCCCACTGGGAAGCACTACATTATGAAATGACTGTGTCCTTACTGATGTTGCACACCCTCATCCTAAAACCCTCCATAATAAGTGGACCTTTGTCCGAAAGACCACCCTCAGTCCCAGTTTTTCATGAACTAATGTGTATATTATTTTTAAGGTTTCTGGGAAAACCTGTTAAATCATTGAAAAGCAAAGCACTATTTATATACTGTATGTTGGGAGCCAAAGTCAACTGTGCTATTGTCCATTATACCCAGTGCTGCTACTATTTATTGATAGTGTTCAATCACTTGTTAGTAGGGTTAGTACTTATAAATCTCAAACAACAAACACATGCTTGTTGTAAATGTAAATTAGTAGTATATTAGAGCTGCCATTGGAGTAGCTATTATTCATGATGAGTTTTGACTGACAAATTTAAAGAACCCTTGAGACAAACTGACATAAATAATACTGTACATTATAAATAATGTACTTGTATGTGTGGCAGCTGAGCTCTGCTGCTGCACAGATCTGTGCTAAAACTGAAGTCTCTTTTGAAGCTAAAGCACTGAGGGCACTATTGAAGGTACTGCACTGATGCCGTCCAGCCAAAATGGCTGATTTTTAATTTTTGTTATTTTCTTATTTCAGTATTTAATCATTTAGGGGCAATTATGTACAACACATATGAGCGCTCTGGTTACAAAGTAATTTATACATGAATGTTGCCTTTGCTTATAAGCCAGGGCAGTTATTTTTTTATCTGTTTGAGCATGCACTTAAAAGTCCCTAGCTTTTAAGAAAGCCAAACAATCACTGGTAGTGTTTAGTTGACGGCTGTGACATTGAAATACGTGCTTTGTATTAATGGTAATAATTATTTCGCTGTGATGACACATCAAAATCACTGCGTTGTTGAACCAGAATCTGTAAAAATAATATGAAAATTGTTATTTATGTATGTACAGTTTGCTAATGCTGAGTCTCTTTGCAAAAAAATAAAACTTGAAATATTTACTATAGTCTATAGCTCATAATTTATTCATCTTAAGAAATCAAGACAAAACATTTTATTTAATGCACAAATTCTTTTTCATCAGTTTAAGATTGTATTTACATCCACCAGTGACAAATTATGATCCTATATAAGCAAATTTTTATGACTTTTTTTTTCAAAGATGAGATACATTAAAGCTAAGCTATATAAAGTTACATTATAATTTTTCATAAAGTAACCATAATTAGCTATCCTTTTTTGTGCAGTTATCTGAATTTCTTCAGATAAGCTGCCTTATTATTTGGTAAAGGGTGTAGTGACACATTTCATTAACCAGCTTGAAGCCATTTAACACATAAAAAAAATAATTCAGTAAAATTTTGCTATATCAAGCAAACAAACTGGCCAATGATAGAAGATATGCGCTCTATAGACTTAACCAATACAAAAGTTAATCTTCCTTTATATTTTCACAAAGGCTCAAATGTTACCAAGCTTAAAAACATTGCAGAGTCACATTAATTTTACTCAAGTGCAATTATCTGTTTTGAAAAATAATAATGCCCATTAGACCCTTAAACCCAAGAAGAAGTGCACTTTGGTAGAGACAATAAAAGACTAACATAAGCTGCTCATCGCCATATTAAATCACAGCTGCGGACAATACAACAATAATACCTGCTGTTTGGAAAGCTGCACTGTAGAGCCATTAGACATGTAATTATAAATATTAAAAACAGCTGAATGAAAATAACTGTTTAAGCCCAGAGTCTCAGAACAAGAGAGTATCCACAGCTGCTAGAGGAAATAGACATTGACAACTAGAAAATTACTGTTAATATTTACGTTCAAAATTGATTCAAACATAACATTATGACCAACAACCTATAATGCTGCCATAGGGGTTGGTGATATCATGTGACAAAAACTATTACATTACAGGGCACAGTTGTGCTTTTATCACAATTCATGTACTCTTCTATTTAGAGTTTACACTTCAGTGTGATTGGTTAAATCTGCCTGTTTGCTGTTTTATAGATCCAGTCTACCCATCACCATTTGGCTTTTGGTTCAATTATTAGTTTTAAGGAAAGATATCAAAATACATAGTGCATCACAGATTGTTCTGAACTGGGGCTGCATGTTAGCCAAATGGTCATCAAAAATAATTTGACCACCAAGTCAACTTTTTTATGTTGTATCCTTAAACATCATCAAATCTCTTCTAAACTACGCTCACAATGCAACCATGTCGTCTTTTCATGCAATTTGTGTGCAATCAGCCCGGGACCCTCCATACTGCAGGACACTTGGAGAGGACACTTTGCCGCCCCCCTCCGTCGTAGTGCAGGGGTCTGAACTTAAACCACTGCTGATGTCATAAAGAGGCTCGCTGGTGTCCAGGGAGCAGGCCTGGGTGGTTCGGGTGGGGCAATGGACGCGGTGAGCATCCAGCATCTCCAGCAGCAGGTCGTACAGGGGCACTTTGTTCTTGCACTTCATGCTGTACAGGTGCTCCATGCCTTTGTTGCTACAGAGAAGAAGACACAGCTACATAAAACAACAAGTATTTATTAATGAAATACTAGTTAAATTATTTAGCAAAAGAGATAATGATCACTTTTAGAATGACTGCCTCTGTCTGATTTTAAATGTTTTGCTACTTGAAATTATTACAAGCACCAATTTTACTTTGCAATTGGGATCCTGGTTTGGCCGCATAGTTATTATGAGGGTTCCTAGCCTGAAAATTTGGGATCTGCTGCTGTACAATAACAAATAGCCATTATTATCATTCTAAGTCAGCTACATGTTAATAACGTGGTCAGTAGAACATGTGATGTAGTCTGTTTTGTTAATAATTAGCTTAAAATGTAAAACTAGAACAACCATAAAAAACAGCAACAGTAGAAAATGGAGTGGACCAAAATGACTGTCCATTCTTACAGGAAACAACCATTTCAAAATATGGAACATCAAATGAGTGGATTAAAAAAATTGCAAATATACTTTGTGCTTTATGGTCTGGTACCTCATGTGCCTGATGTGGGACAGCAGGAGCAGGAGCTGGGCCTGTCTTCTGGACTGCTGTTGAAAGGAGTATCCTGATTGGCTGATGTAGTGGATGAGGGCATCAGTGATGGTGTCCAGGATGCTCTGGACTGCAGCACTGTCATGAAGAGGCTCCATTGTGCCGGTGCAGAAAGAGAACGCTCCTGTTTAGAACAAACCAAGTTCAGATGTAAACTAGTGTTTGTAAAAAAAGCTAACACACTATTTTTTTTTTCCACAAAATGACTGCTCAGCTAAAGATTCGTGTAACAATAAAGTGCACTTTAGATATGGGAAAAATGAATGAAGTAATTCATTTTCATAGTGGCAGCCAGGTTGTGTCTCCGGTCCCTTAGAGAGTCCTCGGCCTCTGGGACAAACAGTGACCTGGACTCCTGTTGTCATGGGAACAGTTGACAGAGATTTTTGGGAACATTGTGTGTGATTAATGTGTCAGAGCTCCACCTCTGTGGGTGTAGACTCAACCTGCTCACTATTTACTGACTTTAATTTAGGAACAAAACTGTGGAGATTAAAATGAGGTTATTTTAGCAGTAGGCTGCCTGTGACAAACTCACCAGAGTTGAGCAGGATAATGGCTTTGAGGCACACAAACTCCTCTGGTCTGAGCTTGAGCATGCGGAAACGGGAGGCTGTGGCCAGCAACATGTCAAAGATCTCAGCCATGCCCTCCACACAGTCTCCTTCATTTCTGATCAATGGGAGCAGAACGGATTACATCATGGATATGATTGTCTTTTAAACAGCAGAAAGAGCAAAAGGAAGCCCAGCAGTTAAAGACCTGTAAAGGTATTTTCTTTGGTAAGTATAGAAACAACATAACCAACTGTATTCACTTAACACATGAACTGTCTAACATTGATGTGAAGATAGCTGCTCTCCAGGTCTCAGAGCAGAGTACAGTGAGATAATTCTGAGTTGAAGGAATTTGTCAGCGCTGACCCGCAGCGTTTAAGTCATCATGTCCAATTGGAGAGGACACTCACACAGGCCGGTTTTTACAGATAATACACTGTAATACACTTCTGAATCAAATGGTCCATCAGGCGCATCAGCCGCTAATAGCACTGTCTGTGGCCTGGCTCTCACCCTCTGGCCCCCTCTCTCCCTCTCTCTCCCCCATCTTCCTCTGCTCCCCTGTCTCCCTATGGTCCTCTGTCCCTCTGTGGTGGATACTACCTGTTTATGTGCCCCTTAGAGAACAGCCTGTGCCTGCACTACAAAACAGACTCCAGATTCACTGCATCTTTATTTTGTTCACTTTTCTGCGCTATTTTCTGAGATCCAGCCTTCCTTCTTCTATCTATATTCTTTTCCCATCTTCTTTGCACATGGCTTTGATTAAATCTATGTGGCAGTTGCACACTCAGCAGCGTAATGGTGAGGAGATATTTCAGGGTAGAGAGGCTCCTCGCCACAGGGAACATGTAATTAGTCTTTTACTGTGCGGCAGACGTGTTGAGATGGCACAATGGCAACCAAGGTGTGAAATGGAAAATCTACAATGCTGATGTATCACTCTTAACATCAGTGTTAGGGCTGAAAAATGAGAAGAGAGGTACAGGGAGGTCTGTGTCAGATCAAAGCACCTGTCCAAGATGAGGTCCTGAGCAAAGATGAGTTTCCCGGGGCAGTGGATGGACCTCCAGATCAGGCCGATCATCAGCACCTCCAGCCACGAGCTCTCCAGCAGCAGCACCTGGTCATGGAGCGAGAGCTGCAGGAAACCTGGGCACAAGAAAAATACCTTATAAAGGCTGTGCCACTGTCAGCTTTGAATGGTTAATATGACATTACTATGAAAAAATTGGTAAAATGTTGAGATGACAGCTCTCTCTTAAAATATGTTCAGGCTTGGGACATTGATTTGAGATTTTTTTGCTACTCATCTCATTCCATATGAATTTACTCTGACAAATAAACATGCCATTTCACTTAATTTCAACATAATCGCTGTTATGTATATTTATTGTTATAAATTAATTTGAAAAATACATGTTGACTTTAAATAAACGTATTAAGTAATCTTTTTATAGCAATTTTTTTTATGTTGATTTCAAATGATCAGTTTGAAATGTACGCATTCAATTAATACAGCCTAAAAACTGTTTGTATCTAATAAAAATATGTTATAAAATCAAGTTTGCAATATTAAGTTATATTGGAGACATAAATTACAATACACTACATATTCTGTCAATACCACTTACGGCATTGTGTTCAGATCCCAAAACATTAACTCAAATGTTCTAGCTACACAATTAAAGGTTGAGGCTTGTCATTTATCATGGGCCTGTTTGTTGGTGATGTTTAGGATCACAGCGGTAATTACTGTATTACTGTCTCCTCCGTACTGATAAGCGCTCCTGTAATCCTGCTTCTATCTATAAATGTGTGATAATTAGACATGGTGGGCAGCCCCGCTCTGTTGATGCAGTGAGTAGATGTTGCACTGACATCCCACTCACCCAAATAAAATGCCCTGTTCCTGTCTGGAGGCTGGAGATGTGCACTGAAACATCTGTGCCCTTATAAGAGCAGGTCTTATCAGTGGCACTCAGCTGTCTAAATTCATATGTGATTACATGCAATTCACTTTCATTGTCCCGCTTTTCTACTCGGGACCTTTGCAATTAAAACTGTGTGCTTTTGGGCTTTTAGTGACGCACAGGGTTGTAATGCCTCAAGATCAGATTCATTCATTTGAGACTGTGACTGTTATGTATGTGTGCGTTTGTGTGCGTTTGTGTATGCTGATCCTGAGGTGTGCGGCACTTTGTCTCGATGGGGTGCCACAGATGGGCCAAACAGTGCTCTCAAAGGTGATGACAGTAATTACATCACCGTAATGGTTCTGCATTTGTGTGTCACATCGCTCTGCTGTTGCCCAACACAAACAGAAAACAATGGAAACCTTAAAAAGCTGCCAAGCACTGTTTTAAGACATTCTATTTATAACGTTTCCTCACCATTTTAGAGATGAGGAACATCTCTAAATAATCTACAGAATTGTTTTAGGTAGTGGGTTGGGCTGTATATCACAGAGCAGTTGAATGTAGTTTTAGTTAGAAACTTTTTAATTATACATTTTATAATGAATGAGTTAATATTGAATCCAAATGTGTTGTCTGACCTGGTAGTTTCTTGGCCCAGGTGATCATGTGCACCAGTTCTTTGTCGGCCATGCTGGTGAGCAGGGTCATCATGCTGACCTCTGTGTACGGTCGACTCAACTTCTGACGAGAGCAGAGGATCGGGGGCTCGGCTCCCTGCAGCAACTGAAGCACCTGCAAGAAAAAGACAGATACGGTTTACTCATCAGGTATAACATAAGACTACACATGTGGTGGTGTTTTCATGTGCTGTGGCAATCTGCCTATAAGACGTTTTAGCCAAATCAAGCTACTTCAGTGTGTCTGCTGGACCAGTAAGCACATACTAGTATTCACTTCCCTTATAGACCCGTTACCGGTTCCCCTGTTCCTGTTCCTTACTTGGATGCCTTTTGTTAGATACTGAGCTATGCAGACTGAGAACACCTCACAACAGCTGCAGATTTCCCCTGGTCAAACATGCTTAAAAAACATAATCTTGCTCAGCCTTTTTACACACTCAAATTATCAAAACATTTATGTAAAAATGTTGTCTGTATACAGTATATACAGTATAACCCACCCACTCAAAGATTTGTGTTTGTGTTGCTCACTTGAGCGAGTGGCTGTGATGTCGTGACTGATGTTATGACGGAGTATAAGAGCATGGTGTGTGAGGGTAGCTCTGCACCTGGTCAGGAGACATCCCAGTGATGGCAAACTTTCCTCCTCCACCTGAAGTACTGCTGTAGTGCTTCTTGCTGTCCTGTTGTGGCGCTGTTTTGTGATGCAAGACTTTTGAGTTTTTATCTCTGTCAATCCTTCGCTTATCACGCCGCAAAACCCGACCGCGGTCTTTACGAATACCTGCATAACAATTGAACATATGAAGGATGCAGTGCAGCATATCAGTATCGAACATCATATTAAATTAAATTCACATTAGACAGATATCAATCAAGACGATCACATGTAAAATTTTAAATAGCCCCAGTTTTAACTAGGTACCCTTTATTTCTTAAGTAAATAATAACCTTTGGAGTGGTTAATGGGTTCAAGTAAACTAGTGTTGTTTGTGGAATTTAGAGGCATGAACACAAATACTGAACGTGGCTGTGGGTCTATGAGAAGCAGTACTCCTTAAGAGGAAACGACGCCAAGGTCAAGTTTGTTTATAGCTCGCGTTTGTACATGCATTTTTGCCCCTTTCCACAACAGCAGAGAGCAAATTAATTCACCAGGACTAAGCTTTAAACACACAAAAAAGCTAAATAGGAAACAGAATACGCAATGATTCATGGTTTAACTCACCTCCTTTCATCATCCCCACTTCGTAACACTTTCTAAGGCGACAGGCCTGGCAGCTCTTCCTCCGATTCCTGTCAATGGTGCACTGATTGGTTGCTGGGCACATATAGTCATTGTGACCTAAAATGGAAGAAAGCCTATTACTTTTCAGGCCCTTCATTCCTGTGTTCAGTTTTGATTTAGGTTATTTAGTAGCCAGGAACACTCTATTCCAGTTTTAAATGGATCTGAGAGGAAGAAAATTAAAAAGTGGCATTTTGGCATCATCATTGCCATGGAGACTATTGGTTTGTTAGTGACCGTTCTTTCATGAAGAAGAATTTTGGATAAATGTTGTAAAATGTCCTGTCACAAATATGACTAAGCCAACTTCAGCAGCTGTGTTCAGTCTTGTTGCATGGAAGCTGTATTGCGTACACTAAAAATAATATATGATTTTTTTTTTCCCCCTTTATATATTTTTCTCTTTCATACTTATGGTTGTGTTTACATACATGTTTTTTTTTAATTATTATTATTATTATTTTTTTTTTTTTAATAAAAATTTGTTTCATCATTAAGTTATTCATTTTAGCACACTTCACACACAAAAAAAACATAAATATTGTGTTTATACCTGTTGTGTCACGTAAGAATAACACTTCTATATGTGCTGTTATAAATACAAAATAACAAAATACATGATTTCTTTATTTTGCCTAATCATCAAATATCAGATCACCATTTTGACTGAGCTTCATTTTGAAAAATAGAACAGAATTTAAATCTTGATAAAGAAGAAAAAACTCACAAAAAGGAAAAAAAAACTACAACTTTATAAATGTAATGATATAATAATATAATAAGTGTATAATGCTGCACGCCCACCTTGGATGCTCCTCTTGAAGAAGGCCTTGCATCCCTCGCAGGACCACACCCCATAGTGGTACCCAGAGGCATAGTCGCTGCACACTGCACAGAAGCGAGTCTCTTTGGCCAGTTCAAAGCCCCCAGGTCCAACCACTGTCCCTGACCCAGATTCACCCACTCTGAAGGCTTCCTCTGCCCCACTCTGCTCCTCTCGTGACATCTGCTGAGTGGACCTGCAAAAAAATAATAATAATAAATAATAACTTTGTAGTGCAACACAGACGTTCTAAGAGTGTTTTGCAGTTCAAATTCTGATTTGGCATAAGGTTCTGGTTTTGTCTTGGTAGAAATCTAGTTTAGACCTGTTGGGGGACAGATTTTAGCACATCATTAGGCAGTATGGGATAGTGGAATAGTGGTTAGCAGCCTTGCTAAGGTACCACTTTATAATAACAATACATTAATTAGTCTTAATAAAGCATGAAAAAATACTTAATATACTTAATTAATAATGACCAAGAATGATTTAGGCTTAGTAACTACTTAAGGGATAAGGATCAGGAATTAGGGCTTGGGTATTAAGTAGTTACTGAGTCTGAATCATTCTTAAAAAAAAAATAAAAAATTGTTCATTATGAATTATGTCTTTGTTCATGCTTTATTCTGGCTATTAAAAGTGTAGTTATTATAAATGCTACCATTTTGCCTCACAGCCAGAGCATTCCAAGTTTGATATATGTTCATTTTGAGGCCATTAGATGCGTTTGCATGTGGTCAAATAAAACACATCTTTAACTACTTTAAATCAACTAAGTTGAGATACAGGCACATGATTCAAAAACAATCTATGTGTTCACTTGTGTTGTCTTTATGTATTGTTCCTTTTCAAGGTCCTCGACAAAGTCCTTAATCTCTGGAATTAGAAACCAGGGTGAAGCTTGATCCTTACTATAGAGATAATGCTAATGTTTTGTATAAAGATTACAAAACAGTGCTGTTATATAATTATGTTCTGTTTGTGCCAATGCCAAAAATGGAAAGGTAAAGACATAATATGTGTTCCAAATTTGTAAAAAAAAAAAATGTAATTAAAGGCATAAAAAATACAATTTAAATGAAGTTTAAAATTTAGTCTGGAAAAAGAAAAAAAACTACCATCACAAAAACAACTGTGAGGTTTGTTTGCACAACTCCTCTTTCTTACATAATCTAATGATAAAGAAACAGAGCCTGGGACATTTTGTCAATTATTTACATAATGAACAATTAATCAAATAGGTCAGTGATGCAGGCCAAGATATTTGACATGTACTGATTTCAACATTAAAAAAATCACATAAAGTGGAGTGGAAGTGGTCTATAGACAGTGAGATCACCAGATACACCATCACTTGCAGAGATTAAAGCTGCATAGCTCACCTGTAGACTGGTGTGGAGCTGTTCTCCAGATAGTGGTGGCTGGGTGGATGCATGAAGGGGCTGAGGCATGGGCTCGAGGGCACAAACACCAGAGGACTGTTGGGACTACTGCCCAGGGACTGCAGACTCCCGTCAGAGGGTGGTCCATGAGCGTCTATGGGTGCAGAGAAGTAACCCGTGCTGGAGTGGCTATACAGGGTGGGTGCTGGGGTTGGTGCTGTGTAGTCATATGTCCCGTCCAGGAAGTCCACGGTGGCGACTCCTCCAGACCCCTTACTCTCCTCGGGGTACATGCCGGTGAGGGGGGGAGAAGGGACCCGTGGTGGAGACAGGCCCTCCAGTTCTTGGCAGGTCCTGGCTCTGTGCGCTGATCTGCAAGGCTGCCTGCTCTCCTCAGCACTCTGCCTGAGCAACATCACAGTGCAGCTCCACTGATAAGCAACATGATTTAGACTGGCTCTCCCATTTTCGGGGAGGGGGAGTGGAGACGACTCGTGCTCTTCCTCACTCTCTCTTTACCCTCTTTATCCCTGTTATAGTTCACTAAAAAAGTCCACTTTCCCTGCACTTTTTCCACATTCAAACCTCTCCTTAAAATAAACTGCCTTCACACCCTTTTCCTCTCTTCCTTATAACACACCTCTTCCAAATATGTATACATTTCCGTAGCAAAAAATTAAGATAGGACAAGGAAGTAATGCCTCTAAACTACCGTCACTACTCCCTGTGCTTGCATATACTGTCCAGTAAAAGCAGGTCCTATTACAGCACATTCATTTAGCTGCTTGAGAGCACACAGCCATGACGTGTGACCAGTCTATTTGTGGCCACATTAGAGATACACCTGAGACTCAGCAGCAGTAAATAAAAATCATAACGGAAACAAGCAACATTACACAACACAAACAGAAAATCGAAAAACAGGAGTTAAAAACATGCACTCACCTGTTAGGCATGAATTGTCTTCATATACTGGCAATACCACTGTTGCTCTGTCTGCCTACTGGTTAGATCCTCTCATCTCTTCGACTTGTAGAAATCTGGCTGTGCACAGTGATCACGATGGGAGCAGTAGCAAGGTTGGAAATAAAGATAAACAAATTAAAGACATAACCAGATCAATACCTGTGATGTGTCCGAGTGCCAGGTCACCATAACACAGTAAACAGAAAAGAGGTCAAAATTCACCAACCAGTATTTACACAATCCACCTCATCGTATGGGCACTGGAGTATTAAGCATTTGTTCAAAAATGCATTTAGAAATGTAAACAGACAATTTGGTGAAAAAAATGACATGCCATACTGTCGTGTAAAGTGTTGTGTGAATTTAAATGATACAAGTAACTGCAATAAAAAGTTCCTCTTTGAACTATAAATCTTGGATAGATTTATGCAGACATTTAAAAACACTTAATAAATTGTATATTTCTTGGTGCTTAATGTTTAGTAAATGTTTTCCATGAATTAAAAATGAAAGAATCAAAAATGAAATTGACTTATAGCACTAATATTTTTTTTTTTACTTTCTATTCAACAACTTGATCACAAATGTCCCAGATTGCAGATCACTTTTGGCAACGGGTTCATTTTCCCATCTCTTTGCTACATCTTTCTTGAGTAAACAGCCCAATTTTCAGAGCATGTCAGGTCAAGTGGAAAACAAGTAGGCCTGATGATATGTATTTTAGTTTAGTACAAAGACTATTAGTCTTGTGGGTTTTAAAATTTAGAACTATGAATGAAAGAGATTGGCTAAATATGTGCTTCATACAGCATAACATTTTAATTGCATGAAAAAGAGTGTTTTTTTTCAGTTTGTTCATGACTTTGTACAAATATTCGCTGTACATACTACAAAGAATAATTGTGAAACACTAGTGCAAAATGGGAACATAGACCCTAAATGTTTTTGTGGGACTTCAGACTCAAAACAAAAGAAGCCAAAATAATGATTCACCGTGCAATTTTATTTGATCAGACCCATGCATTATATTGGATATTGCACTGATGGGTATGTGGGAACCTGGATGATATGACAGAAAACACAGCTAGACATCAGCTTTTATCTAAACTAGACTGCTTTTATCATTGCAGTCTAGTTTTCCATAAACCTCAAACATGCTTTGTGGCCAGGAGTAGGTGCAACGTTCTAAAACAAAGACTTAGCTTGGCCTCACATTTTATGTCTAACACTGCATTTAATAAGTTAACATTAAACACACATTTGAATAATCCTAACTGATAGAATCTGAGTGTTATTACCATTTAAAGTGATTTAAAAAATACCTTTAACCAGTCTCAACCCTTTGCCAGTAAGAAGTATACAGTATAAACCTTTTTGTAGAAGTTCCTCAAAACAATGATTGACATAATCAGACCTTTCAAGGTCTCATGGCTTACAGATAATACTTGTTCTAACAGAGTCAACCACCGCTGCATATGCAAAAGGCAGCAGTTTCTCACTCTTCTAAATGTGGCCCGTGGAACTGAATGACAGCGTACTTGCCACTGGTCATCCAGTTAGGTTCTTGGGAGCTGAGCTTCTCCCCTTGTCCAGGCTGCAGGCCCACCTGTACATTTGCTTTTAGAGTTCTCAGACTGCAGAGGGGTGAGGGTTCAAATCCCCGGAGCACAGTATCAAAGCCGACAGTGAAGTCCCAGTCTCTGTCTCCAGTTAGCTTCCTGTAGTTTAAATCCCCTTTAAACAACACCAGGTTTGCTTCTTTAAGTTTTGCATACAAGTCTGGAGCATCTACCATCATATCACAAAATTCATGAGGCTGTGTCCAGAATGGGTGGTCATGATAGGACCACACTCCATCCTTCAGGTACTGCTTCCACTGGACGCCGCTTTTAGACATCCACTTGTGATTGGCTGCCATTGTCTGTCTGATGGTCCACTCAAAGTCTTTAGCAGTGACATCAGAAACAAACCATGGAAAGGATTTCCCATGAAAATGGATCTCACTGGCCAAACTAAATGAGATCAGGAAATCAGCCAGCACCAGGTCAGTAACTAATTCAAAACCAGCGTTGTCTAGAACAATGTCAACTCTTTTTCCAGAAACTGCAGTGCTTTTGGAAGCGGTAAGGGCCGCCCATACCATGTCTGAATCATCCACCAAGATGAAGGGTTTCAGATTGGGGAGGGCTTCAATGGGACTATCTTTTTGGGAATTCTCCTGGCCTGCAGAGATGGAGAGGTCACACTTGTTCCCCCAGAGCGACACCTATACAATATTTTTATTAATACAAAGAGAAAGAGAAAAAAGGATGGCAAGAACTTTAAAATGTTTACTAACCTGCAGTAGCTTGATGAAATGATCAAATAATTGATTTTTCGTAAGTCCATCTTTATCCTTTTTAAGTGTTTCCAGGTATGTACATAAAGCTATTGTAGCTTTCTGAGACTCAAAGAAGCTCTGAGTTTTTCCCTCATTAAAAACATCAAACTCGTTTATGGGAGGACTGTAAGGAAAAGCCAATATACAATGTAAAGTCAATAATTTATGTAAAGAAGTACCATGAATATTTCTGACAACATAGATAAATTTGTATTACTTGAGCCAAATAGCCTCTTGTATTCTTCGGTACATGTAGCATTCCACATAAAGCCAGGGAGACTTGAACCAGCTCACAGCCTCCTTGCCTCCCTGTACAGTCTGATGTCTCTGCAAGTACTGGTTCCACACATCCACGTCTCTTAGCCCATCTGTAAGCTCTAGTATAGGTTTGTCAGTTTGAACCTCATTCCTTAGTTTGGACAAGTACGATATTGCTTTCTTTTCTGCCTCGAATCCCTCCTGTGTGAATTAAAGAAAGAAACAGTCACTGCTCCATTAGCTCTCTGGCTGCCATAAGTGTTAACTAAATGATAATAAGCATTTTACCTCTCCGTATTCTTCAAAAAACTTGTTCTTATTGCGGTGAATCGTGTCTATGACTTTGGTAAGGATAGTAGGCATTCTGTCCTTTACAGTCAAATAAGCAAAAGACCTGCAGAACAGTATTATTATCATTATTATTATTATTCAGTAGCACTGCAGCAGATGCAGCATAAAAGCCCCCCAAACAGCTAAGCTACACGTACGGCAAGTAGATCTGTTTTTGCGGATGAATGAAAGACATGGCATGTGTATTCCACAAGTCAGGTGTATTTTTATGTACGAATGAAGTTAATTGGCTATTCTTAAACTTCACACAGGTGGTATTAGCATATGGCTAATGTTGCTCTCATTCGTGGTCCATTACATTTCTTTCAAGACGCGTTGATGCAAAATTACACAACTCTTTTTTGCCATGGAGTAGCTATTTGACATACGAGTCTGGGACACACGATCGAAGCACCTATCAATAACATACCCGACCACTTTGGCAGACAGCGGAGCGGCTCCGTGATTAGCGATATCCGACGCCATCTTTACACTGAGATTATTCAAAACAACTTTATCAATATTGCACACCTACACAGAAGGTTACTCTGATTGCAGATTATATTGACATGCGCCAATCAAATAAATCTCAAATTTATTTTTATGTTGCTTACAACAGAACTTTTTAGGCAACTTACTGTGTGATTAATGTTACCGTAAATGCGGCACTGCCATCTAGTGGCTGTGATTAAATCAACGATAACGGCCTAATGTAGGCCAAGTGTTGCTTGCTGCTTGAGCGGCCTCCCGCACGCTTTAAACACGGCGCGGGAGGCGTCTCGTCTGCATGGCGTCGTTTGGGGTAACCTTTCTTATGGAAACGTGCTCAGCAGGAGTGGGGGCGGGGAGCAAAAGGACAGCAGTAGCCCTGAAATGTTTAGTGGAAGATAAAATAGAAAGCATGTAGCCTCCAGACATTTTTATTGTTCAGGAACAAGAATGTCTAAGTTGAGACTCAGCCTAATGTTATAGGCCTAGTTAACACTTTGGTGTACATCATGAATAATAAAAATTGCATTTCAATATTGGGTCTTTAGCCTATTTAGGTTAACATAAGCCTCATCTAAAACATGTTTAAGACTGTTCTGAAATCATGACCTGTTGATTTTACGCACATACGCTCAGGCACATTTGATTCCCGTTTTGAGTCTTCTTTATGGGGACAGTGTTGTTCAGGATGTTGGAGCTTCACTGGACGTCCAGCTGCGTCCACCTCCGGTGCGCCCAGCCCGCTGCCCCTCCCCCAGACTCCATAGCCGAGTGTTTTTCTACCGACAAAGCGGTGACTCACCACTCCGGTTTCAAAACAATCTAGACTGGGGGAGGGCCGCGGTTAACGTACAAGGCCTGTTTAAACAGGTGTGGCCTGAAACTGTGGACTTTTTGGCCTTGTTGGTTGTGTTTAGTGTAGCACGTAGGCCTTCCTTGACACTCAAAAAATATGACACATTGGTCTCAGGCCATTAACCATTCTAACATGGCCCTATAGGTAATTTCAGGCTATAGTCTTTGAGCTATCTTGCAACATGGAGCTGAGAGATACGGAAAGGGAAGGCTCAATTTTGAGCACATCACCATGTTTATGCCTATATGGTGAGTTAAGTGGGTGGGCCTAGGTTAACATGCTGGAAAAAGTTTGCCTGGTCTCCATCCCACTTTCCTTGCATAAGGTGGTTATGGCTGGCCATGCTAGGAAAAAGTAGGCCTACGCACATCCATGCTCCAACCTACAAGGACAAAAAGTGTAATAATCATTCAAAAGTAATAATCATTTTTAATGTTGCACATAAAAAAGTAGACCAACACGTGAATTAAAGAGTTATAGGCTATAGTAGGCTATTAGTATTATTTACTCTTTATAATGGGAACAAGTTAACTTTATGGCTAAATTAATTTAGCAACTTCAGGTCTCCAATGCTGCTAAAATCCGCCATGTTTTTATGTTTAGGGTACTTCAATGCAAATGAGTTAGTAGCATATTTTTATAGGCTATGGTTTCATATAGGTCAGTAAGCCTAAACCTACTTGGTCATACTTCACAGTGATTGGTTAAATCTGCCTGTCACTCAAAGCCTAAAGCTGCTGACCAATAGGAGTGGGTTAGTAAACCTGAGTTTGAGCCAGGCCCAGGTCTACATGTGTTTAAGCACACCACAGGCCACATCAGACCTTGGCCTGTTTAATGCGCCCCGCAAGTTTTTGAGATTATTATAGCCTATGTAATAGATTACAGTAGCCTGTATTTTGCAGACATTTGCTTATGAGCAATTGTTAGATTCATTTATTTGAAAGGGGGCAGTGCAATTTCATAGAACACATGATTAAACATGAGTAAAAAAAAAAGAAGCCAGAATTAGCCAAAAGGCTATGCTTTTCATCTGTGGTCCCCTGGACTTATTACACCAATAATCAGGTTGGACAAGTCTTCCGCCACATGCTTATATTCAAATAAGGCCCTCAGGAAAAAATAATACCCCACCTGTGTTAAAGGGTGTTTTGCAATCTCATTGAAAAGTGTTTGCACACCCATTAGAGTTAAGTAATGACATGGGGAAAGTATTGTCTTTGCACCCTGCACCCTCAGTCAGTTTCGTATTAACCCTTTGAGCATTGTCACACTCAAGCGGCTGATCCGCAAAAGTCTCGGGGTACACTACAAAAACTTTGTGAATCATTGTTCAACTACTATAACCACTTTTTTTTGAGCAAATATGGCAAATAGCCTACATTTTCATTATGTCGTTATTGGGATTCAGTGCTTCTCATTGAAGCCCTATACAACAAAATCATTGCTGCACACATACAGGCTAAAATATAGGCTATTATAACCTACATTCTAGCCTATATTAAAATTAAGCAGGAGCTTCACAACTGAAATAATTAGACAACCTTAAGACACTCAAATAACCCACCCATTTGGTGTACCCCTGGGGGTACCAGTTTGAACCACTGGCCTAGCATTGATTTTGCTTCACTCTCTACAGAACAAGGGTAGTCCACTCTACCATATGTCCATCATTTCCAGAAAGATTGTATAGGCTATCCAACTGTATGGCTTAGGCTGTAGGGTATGTCTTTATGATTTATAGGCCTAGCCTACATGCCTATCCATGGGTTGCTTCAGAGTGATTCAATCCAGCTCTGCTATCCACCATTCTAGAAGAACCTCCAGGATGTGAGTCCACCAAGACCATAACCCAGTCAGCTTTCAGCCTTAAGTGCACCCTGCTATGCTGCACAAGACAACTGCAACAATGATAGGATAGCCAATTAAAAAGTAGCCTATGTTTAATGAAGGCTTAATTAGGCTTATTAGCCTCTGTAGTGAATTGGTAGTAGCCTATAACATATAGCTTGTTATTAATAACGTGCTATTTGTCAATTTTACATTTGCTTTGCATGTCTATGACTTTATAAGCATTTAGTCTAGTCCATAGGAAAAAAAATAGGCTCCTTCTCACATTTGCGCGTGGCATGTCACCGTCACGTTCTACAATCAAATAGGCCTACCATATTACATAGGCTATTCTAGTCTACACAAAAACTTTAGCTTATAACTTTGGTTTAGTGCTTTAAAGAGTTGTGAGGCAAGCTTAGCCATTTAGTAACGAGTCAAACTAAACTCTTCTCTAAAAGCCTGATAATTGTTTCTTCTCGCAGCGGTTACATAGTGCGGGAAATTAACGACGACTCCTCCACCCCCTGCTTTGCTCAACGGATTTCTACAACGGCCAGAGTCATGTGATTGTAACGTAAAACCCCCAACCGGAAAACACCGACGGACGGACGACCCTCTCCGCTCCTCCGCCGCCAACGAACGCGAGGAACAGTACGAGCTGCACCGAGCGCAGAGAGGACCCACGGGCGGACGAGTCTCCGGTAACAAACAACGGCGACGCGGCAAAATCCACGGTTCCCAGCGAGCTGAAGGTACGGCTGTGGGTTTCTAAGTACCATCCTGTGTGTTTAGTTGAAGTGTAGCTGTTTGAGTCCTCTTGTTACTCGCGTTCGTCACAGAGAAGTTAAAAGAAACGCATTCGTGACCAACCCATCCCCCTTACGTGTCTCACTCCTCAGCAATACGTGTGTGTTGCGTGCGCGCACCCGCCATCGAGAATGTCCGCTTTATAAGCAGCCAATACACGCATATAATCAAGACAGTTTTGTACACGAAATCGTTTTCATTCTGAAGCTCATTCCCGTTACCCATTGCCTTTCCAAAGACAGCCATTCTGATCTAGAAATTCGTACTACGGAAGTGGCTGATCCACGTGTCTTTCCCAGGGGCGGTGCTTTCGGAATAATTTTGACCGTTAACTAGAATGACGATGATCACAACTTGGTTTTTATCAACATCTGCCTCTCTTCGTTTACAAGGTGTTTTGCATTAGCATACATACAAAAGTAATAATAGGTCTAATAATAATCATCAAATAAAATACTTGGAGCGCCTATTTTAGGCATGGGATGCTGTTATGACTGCGGTGTTCCTCTGTGATGTGTGTTTAACCTCTGCAGTGGTTTATTTATATTCTAATTAAGCCTAGTAGGTTAATTTACAAAATCCATATGCTGATGAGTGTGAAACGGACAGTCATGCATTGATGGGGGCAGAACTACTTCTGACTTAGGAATGTGTGTTGACACCCAGTGCTTTGATCATGTGATGGCCTGAAGCTTCTATTGAACTTTAGGGTCAACAGGACCCGTCAGTGGACCACAGAATGTACACAATGAATCTAAAATATTCCTGGATCCCATGTAGTCTAGCTACTTGGGGTTTATTTAGAATATTGTCACAACATAGTATTTCCCACACCTTACCCTGTCAGCCTCTTAGTGGTATCATCTGTGTTGTTTTTCCAAGCAGGAAGCAGTTTGTGGCTAAGGGTGTTTGTCTGTGTTTGTGCAGGTTGAAAATGGAGCTGGCCAACCATGGTCTTATCCTGCTACAGCAGCTTAACGCACAGAGGGAGTTTGGCTTCCTGTGTGATTGCACAGTGGCCATCGGAGATGTCTTTTTCAAAGCACACAAGGCAGTCCTCGCTGCATTCTCCAACTACTTCAGGATGCTCTTCATTCACCAGGACAGGTACTGAGCAGGAGCCCTATCAGGCCTAGTTTTTATCACCAAATTATATTCCATATACATTTTCTTAAATTAACTGCAATTAACTGCAATGTTATTTATTACTGTGATCTTTTATCACTTGAGTCTTACCTCAAAATTACTAAATGTAATAAAGTAACAGCTACTAAAATACTTTAAAAACAAATCACATTTGAATTAATAGTAATGAATTTTGTATAAAGAAGTCAAAAAGGTGTATTGGGTCTGTAAACATTTCTGACTGATCTTTGACTTTGTCTAATAAATCTATAAAATATCTTTTGTTTTTAGTGACTGTGTGCGTCTAAAAGCTGCCGATATCCAGCCAGACATCTTCAGCTACCTCCTGAATCTGATGTACACAGGCAAACTGGCGCCGCAGCTGATCGACCCCTCACGGCTGGAGCAGGGGGTCAGATTCCTGCATGCCTATCCACTGCTACAGGAGGCAAGCCAGATGTATTCAGACCACAGCGTCAACCTGTCCACCTCACTCTACGGCATTCAGATCTCTGACCAGCAGGGGGGGCTGTCTTCTCAGCTGTCCACTCGACGGCAGCTCTCCTCACCATTTGAAATGGAGCAGCCCAGCTCTGAAGGAAAGTACCAGTCCACACAAGCAGCATCTGTAGCGTTCCCAAGTTCTTTCCCTTCCAAGTTTGTTTTGTCTCCTCCAGAGGCAGAGGCCTCTGTCAACAGAACAGATGCTGCAGTGGAGGAGGGAAGAACTGAATTGAACAATTCAGATGGTTCCTCAACCATTCTCCATGTAAAGCCTAGTATTATGAAGAGAAATGCCTCTTTTAGGAAACATTACTCATGTCATTTATGCAGAAGTCGATTCACTCAGAGGAGTTTGCTGAGGGAGCACCTGCTGCAGCACACTCAGGCTCTTCACCAGTCCAATGCTGAAGTATGCACCGCTCAGTCTCCTATCACCACGGAGGAGTGCGCCATGGAGATGGAAGGGGGAACTAAGGGGGCTGCTGCTTCTGCTACAGTGGAGATCATCAGTGACAGTGAGCAAACGCCTGTATCAGGCACAAACTCTGACTCTCCCCGGGCTGAAGTGTCCACGTCCAGCTGGGGACTGGGAGGGCTGATTTCTCAGGCGGACACCCCACCTCCATCGGACATTGCAGACATTGACAACCTGGAGAGTGTGGATATTGACCGAGAAGTGAAGCGAAGGAAATACGAGTGCTCCACATGTGGACGTAAGTTCATCCAGAAGAGTCACTGGCGTGAGCATATGTACATCCACACAGGTAAACCCTTCAAATGCAGTGCCTGTGGAAAGAGCTTTTGCCGTGCTAACCAGGCAGCACGCCATGTGTGCTTGAATCAGTCAGCCGATAGCTACACTATAGTGGACCGCCAAAGTATGGAACTGTGTGGAGGTGATGACCCAAGCCAAATGGAAGCTATGTTTATGGCATCATCAAAGCCCTACAAATGTAATATATGTTCAACCACTTTCTCCAGTCCCACTGAGGTGATCAAACACCTGTGCTTTGCACAAGGAGGGGTAGTGGGGCTGCAGGAAAATGCTGGAGGTGGAGCTGACCTGCAGCATGAAGAGGTCTCCAAAGATGAAGGCTCTGACTTGTCCAATTCTGGCATACCACTTGAAGCCATAAAGAGTGAGGACATCCTTGTGGAGTAGTGCCAACATATCTATTTCTCCTTGAGATGATTATTTTCTAATGTTTGTCTAGTGGCTGATATTCATCAGCATATGTGGATAGGGTAGAAACATCAGGCCACCCCTAATTTTGTCATCAAAGCAATAGCTTACATTTTTTAAACAGAGAAATGAACCTAATGCACTGGTCTCACTGTTGTTGTTGAACCACATTTTTGCCGACAGTCTTGAAGTGAGAGCTTTAGAGCAGAGAAAGAGGAAACAGACACTTCCGGCAGCAGCATGGTGTCAAATGAGCAGACTGTGCAGTTTAATGATACAAAGTAAATAATTGTCCCGATATTAACATGCAAACGTGAGACAATCTGTGTCTTTTACCAAATTATCCAAATTGTCTTCCATTTTCTTCTTCATTTTGGTTTCAAATTTTTTTAACTGTTAAATCTGCTGGAGGAATTTCTTGTATTTTTCCCATCTCTAATTTCAGTCAACACATTATTCTCTGATATGCATCCGGGCCATTTTATGCATGGGAAACATTCAGCAACAACTTTTAAAAAATTGCTTTGACTTGCTAAATAAATTTGCAACACATAGATAATACCTGATTTTCACTTAACCTAACACATAAGCTACAAACAGATAATATACTACTGATCACTTAAAAGGGTATGGTAGTTTTTAATATCTTTATTTAGTAACCTAAATGTGGGGGGGAGGGGAAGACTAGCACTGAGCATCCCCTCTATCATTTATTATTAAAATGTGGGGGCTAATCTAATCTAGTATGTATCTAGTTTAGACATACTAACATTGCATTACTTTTACTAGTTGATTTTTATACCAAAGCTTTGAATTGCCTTTATATTAATGGTTACTCATGTATAACCCAATTTTCTTTTTTTTTTTTCCCCCCAACTTTGCTTCCAGTTTAAAAGTGTGATTTAATTTGCATGAGAGTTAATTTGAGCTCACTGGAAAGCACAATAACCTGGCTTCCTATCAATTACATTTATGTTGAAGTAGATGGCGCTCTTTACTGTAAAACTTTCCCATGTCAGAGCAGAGCCCACTCCACAGTTCCCGATGATGAAATGTGACTTGGGCAACTGTGATTTGTACTTTTCTAATATTGTCACTCAGTTCAAAAGTAACAATTCAATTATGTACTACTGATATTCATTTCAGCTTATGCCTTTATTTAATTTTTTTTTTTAATTGTTCATCAGTCGGGTAACATTGGTTGTATATTTGTGCATTGAACCATCAAAGTATCTCAGGAAAAAAGCTATATGTTTTTACTATTGATAATAAAAAATAAATCTTAAACATCCACAATACTGATGTGTACACTTTTAGTCCATTTGTGGTGCATAAAATGAACAACAAAAAGCTAATTTTTGTATGTGAAAATATACAAATATAAATAAAATAATATAACTGTTTTAATGAGGAACAAGCAGACAATGATTTATTTATTCTATTTTAATTAAATTTCATGAAAGTATTTTCGCTGTACTATTAACAGCTGGTTTAATTTAACATTAGCTACATTATTAAAAGCTAAATTCTGATAAATAATTACAATATAGGCAAAATAATAATTCTTTACGTAATAGACAAGGCATGTGTGCATAATTATTCTTTATTTTACATTTAGCGAAATATACAGTTACAGTGCTCATCTGGTTGTTACATTAAATTGATCACTGACTGGACCTATACCAATTAAAACTATAGATTCTTATTCCATTTAAATAATGTGTATGCGTCAAATTCTGATGACATACCCAGAGTCACATGTCTGCATTGGTTTGGTTTGTGAATTCAAGTGAGAGGTTGATTTAATTGAATGCAACTGATCTCTTATACTCCCTGATTCATTCTGATTTGATTTGGGCTATAGTATAGGAAGGGTGGACTTTTTATTTCTGTATCATGCAAAATCTGTTCCAAACATTTTATGCCTGGGGTGCAGTATTACAAAGTATCTGAACCAAATAGATAATGTGATACTTTATGTTGGCAATAGGGGGAGTCAAGTATTGAGTAAAGGTAACTTATAAACAAATGCAACAAAACCTCTGACATAATGGCATTGTTTACCAAATAGTCATGACCAAATGAGTTATCATATTACTTTATTGTATCTTTACAATATTATGCAATGTGTAATAATGTAATTTTCACAGTAAATCAGGCAGTGATTGTTTGTCATATCTACAGAAGCTTATGAAACACTATTTTTGGTGGGACGCAGCACATTGTGACAAGTGTCCAGTCTTACAGGTTTTGAAATACAATATCAAACACCGCTTATTTAGATTTTTACAGTGCTATTACATATGGACACACCTGTACCGTGGTTCACTTATATTTGCTACAAACAATAAATGAATATGACATTAAAAGTTGTGATGATATAGGTGGCATCTTGAAAATTTTGTTAAAATAAAGACTCAACTGCCATGAGGATACCCAATGTATCACAGGTAAAAATTCAAAAGTCAATGTTCATACAATAACAAAATAGGGCAAAATGAAAAAATAGGTGTTGAATGACGAATAATCAATATAAATACAATATACAAGACAATAATCCTCTGTCTCTTCTCCATTGGTCATAAATCTCACTCTCGCTACTATACAACCTCACACATACTGTATACACAAAATACACACTCCACCAGATTTCTCCTGATTCAGCAAAGGGCACTAGAAAGCCACTGAATATGATGTCACACTCATTCTTAAGCCAGATGAGATGCTTTCGGAAGGACAGGACATGCGTGAGTGTGAGAGCCAGTGGGGGTGGGGGGTTCCAGGAGGATGGTGGTCAGGGCAGGGGCAGAATCAGTCTCTTTTAGTCTCTGGGGCATGATGGCCAGAGCTGCAACCTTTCACACTGTCTCTCCCTCATCGCTCACATCTTCCTGATCCAAACTGTACGTCGCCCAGGCACATGTCTTATATCTTCATCTGCAACAGAGAAACAAAAATGTTAGTAAATAATCATGTTTTATTTCATGCTTCAGATGGACATTTTATATTAGTGTTCTCAGTACATTCATTGTTGACATTAGCTTTCACAGAAACAGTAAAATATAAACAAGTTTAGAGGAAGTAATGTAAAAATATAATTACAGTTATACAGTTACACATTTGACACTTTGAGCTTATGTCTAAGAGAGCAAAATGTAAAGTCTGCACAATATAAAAATGCTGCTTCATTAAGTTCTTTTCCTATTAAATTCCTCATGGGGCACTCGCGCTCAAGTGGCCCTTTATATCAAGTTGCCCTTTATATCATGTTGCCGTATACATTGAAGGTATAATTCAGTCAAAATAACAGAAAAGTCCCGATTTGAGCTCTTTGAGGCTTTGTAATTTAATCTAACAAATGTGTACACCGACATGGTTTCTTGACTCCATACTGAGAAAGAAAACGGGAGGAGGCAGAGGAGGAATCATAATCAGTCTTTCAGCACAAGTTCATCTGCCCCTCACACACACTGCTTCCCTTTAAAACCCACGGCCTACAAAGAAGGGGTCAACGGCG